>CAJNDV010000559.1:59468-108515 GCA_905221635.1 Symbiodinium sp. CCMP2456
ACATACATACACACACACACATACATACATACATACATACATACATACATACATACATACATGCACACACACATATGTATGTATGTATGTATGTATGTATGTATGTATGTATGTATGTATGTATATGCCAGCAGGTTAGCAAAGCACTACAGGTTGATACAAGACGATATGGATAAGCGAACGTATTGACATAAGAGTATGAGATTGCAATACCATACCACTCGTCGTGCTGCTACAATATTAAGATACAAGACATACGAACTTCTAAACCTGTGAGGAATAAGCAACGCAACATCTGACTACACCGTCTGATGATGAACGATACTATATCCACAGATCAATATTAATATAAACTTGTATTGTTGATGCCAACTGAATACACAAAAACAGCGTCATTATTAGAAAGTAGAAAATGGTGCTGCTTGGTAGCAATATAGCGATACCGTAATGCATATATGGCAGCAATACAGTAATCTCGTCGTATAGCCATGCAGGAACATGTAGCAATATCACAATACAGTAAGAGGGAAGAGCCACCACAGGGGCACAACACCAGCTTGGGACAGACCGTAGTTTTAGAGGTTAAAGCGTGTAACCGCAACTGGTTCGCTTCCCTCCCGTCCTTTCAAAACAGCTTTATGCCGTGTGACTCACCGTAAATTCCAAACATTCGCAGAACAGATCAAGGCAAGATTAACATGGCAGTTCAATGTCGTCAGGCGTCCCTAAGCCTACAGCTTCCAACATTAATTTGCAAGAACAGCGGACTTTCCTTAAGCCTCAGCCTTGGCTACAGCCGGATGCAGGCGCAAGCGCCGTCTCTGGTCCCACCCCGTGTTGTGGCTCCGCCATCCCGGCCACAGGCCGATAATGAGGCTGATGAAAGCATGGATGGATGTAGGGTATGGGTGAGTCATGATGGTGGCCATGCTGCTAATACTGGTGGTGGCTGAAACCCTTTCAAGGCCAAGTCAAGCATAGGGCATAGGGGGCCCTGTCACCAGTATGCTTAGGCTGAGAAGTTGAAGGCTCCAAAGCAAGGGACCCTGGGAGTTTATAGCCTCTGCACCAGCGTCTCCTTTCGGGGATGTTTAGGTTTCGGGTTCGGGTGTGAGGGTTTAGGCTTTATGTTTCAGGGGCGGGGTGTCATTCGGCTCGGGTTGCATCTGGGTTCTTGCTACCGGGGTTGATCCTGTGAGGGAGCCAGAATATGAGAAGCCACACGAAATCCACAGTAGTAAGCATTTACGAAGACTACCGAAGCGCCTTCTATGGGGTCAATGCTTGGAACTTGTTGTTCTGAAGCTATGCCCGTAGGATTCGAAGGATTGGGCCTTCCCTTTGATGTCCGCAAGCCGGACATCGACCCGAAGTAACCATGAAAACGGAAAGAGACGTAGCCATTCAGGACCATGTTGGAACCTAAGCACACAAACGTAATGAATCGATCGAACGTCATTTACCTGGTATTGAGATATGCTTCCTGGAAAGTTTCTCATCGCATCATCTCTGCTGTTGGCTTTTGTGTGGGTTTTGAGGCCTAACAATCCCCAGCCGAAAGCTTCAGACTTGAAGCCAAGGTCTTGCCCACAAACCCCAGCACTCCCGAAGCTGTAGTAAGCCTTCCCAGGAACTCTGGACCCCAAAACCTTGCATCCAGTGCAGTGCACGTCAGGGACCGGTCGTCCCTGGCATGAGAAGACTACAACAGGCGCCAATCTTCGAGGATTGTTTGTGGTTTTGCGGCTTTGGAGCCTCCGATTCGTGTTGAGTGCAGTTCAGAGGGTGTCGGTGTAGCGGGTTTCAATGGCGCAAGCTGGGTTTGTGGTATGGAATAAAGATGCTTTAGGCAACGGAGCAGGCCCCATAGCGCTAACGCAAGTGTCGTTGAAGCTCTGGGCCCTGGAAACATTGGACTAACCACCGTCTGAACCTCAGACCCGGCCCTTCCGGGTTGAGATGTTTCGGGCTGCAGGAGAAAAGCCGAGTCTAAACACCCTATAAACTCTGCATCCAGCCCGCGACCCAAGAAGTCTTGAGACCTATATAAGCGCTGCGAAGGGAAAATCTGTTGTGTCTTCAAAGCTCTACCCTCAAATCCAAGCCCAATTGATGTAGCTCTCTTCGAACTGCAATACCCCCTGGAACCTCAAGCCCTGCCGTCCAAGGCTTCTGATCGATCTCTCGATCTCTCGCTCTGTCTCTCTGTCTCTCTCCTCCTGTCACTCTCCCTGTCTTTCTCCCCCGCCCATCCATGCTGGAAGCTTGCTGCGAGATGGCAGTCTACCGGCCGAACTGGCAGCCATTACCTGCTCCGCAAACTCGGAGTCAAGAGTTTACCTTCGTTCCACCGAAGACTAGAACTCAAACTGTCATAGGAATGCGAGGGACAGCAAGCGTTTAGGTGCTTGCACGGGTGATGTTGGAGCTTGGAGGGAACCTCGAGAAGGAAACCTTTGGAAAGCAGGTGAGGATTATCCTGAGTTGTTTGGATCGTAAGACTTTTTGAAATAGCTTTCAACAAAGGCCGTAAATAGAGTAGGGTTTATAACGGTTTGCCTACCCTAAACCCCAAGCCCCACTTACTAAGTGTCGTGGGATTCGCGGCCAAGCAAGCGCAGGTAGATACCGTCGAAATCAATCTTTGATGCCGGCACCCAGAGAGCCTGACAACCACAAAGTGCCTCCGTGCAGTAGCATCACCAGCCCCGAAGCATTAAACAGAATCCCGACGAATCCACGTTGCTATCCTAGCACCTCACGCCGAAACCTTGCGACCTCACCCTGGAGGTTCCAGCAGCCTTCCAGCAGGAGGCCAGGAACCTCTGCCAACCTGGTTCTTCAGCGATGGGTCCTTACGACTATGACTATCCTTGTCGCGTTTTGGATGTGGGCTGTGGGATAGGTGGGGTTGGCTTTCTTGGGCAGGGAGTTTGGGGCCTCCAGCGCTTTCTAAGACAACCTGCTTGTGTCAGGGCATTGGCCTACACTCTGAAACTCTGAGCCCTATTCACCAGATACTGTAGAGCTGCGACTTTGCATTGGAGGGCTTTGGGGTCCATGTCCCTTCATGGGGCGTTGTTGGGGCCCCTCCACAAGTTGGGTCTCTCTTCGCGGCCCACCTAAGTCAGTATATTGTGCTCGAGGTGTCAGGGACGAGCCATGGTCTGAGAATATAGGGGCCTAAATAATTACCAATACTAGTTTGGAGCCCTAAACCCTATTCTAATTATTGAGGCCCCTACATTAGGGTTTCAGGGCCTGCCGCAAGCCTGCGCGGGCAGGTTCGGCCGGCCGAAACAGGCGGATGGACCCGAGCAACTGGGAAAGACAGAAGGGGGGTCTCGTTTTTGGACTTCATGATCTCCCATGGCCCTCGGTTTTTACGGCTTCTGTCTTCGGAGCTAAGACAAGGCAGGATATGGGCAATGTTATAGCCGGCACCTACGCTCAGGAAGATGGCGTAACACATCCGCAGGGAATCAAGATGCAAGCCTGTGCCATGCAACGCTCGGTAAGACCTGAGCCCTGTGCTTCCATCGGCATACTTCAAAGCTGGATCCAGATTTTAAGGTTTTTCTCCCAGCGCTGCGAGTGTAAGTAACGAAGAAAGATTGGCAACAACACCCCCATGCGAGGTTCACGGGAGGCACAAGAGGTGATGGGCCGAAGCATGACCTGATTAGGGCTATCATAGACTGCTAGAGCATTCCAAAACCTAAACCCTATATCCTCTTAGTAACTCAGAGGCCGGATTCCAGCAGCTCTTCGGCGATGCCCAGGACCAGGAGGAAGCGGAAGAGGAGCGTCTTGAAAAGAGCTTTCAAGTTACGCGTTCCCTCAGAGGCCGCTCCTAAATCCGTCCTTGCAGGCACTTCTTTCCTAGGACCAAAAGGATTGGACCTTCCGGACTTTCACATCCCAATTTATTAGACACCGAACGCTAAAAGGCTAGATCGTCGAATCTTAATTCATCGCCACCCATCGAATTTCAACATCCAGCCTCACCGGCCGCAACGCCAAGCCCAGGCAAGCCCTGTCATGGAAAGGCCCGTGTATCCTAATAGACATGCCAGCGCCAACCGTTGCTAAAAACTTACCAACATAGACGAATGCACAAACTTGCAGCCTTGTATCGCAATGGAACCATTCCGTGCCATGCAATTCTCCGACGTTTCATAAGTTCGTCGTCCACTCGAAACAACTGTACCGCTGCGGACCTCTGAAGAAATCCTGCAGAATTTCATTGAAGATGAGATCCTTGTAGAAACCTGCGCCATGTGGTGCTGCACTTCTGCTGCTCTTGGAAATCCTGTTCAAGTCCGGAGATCCGAAGAACGGAACCTGAAACTCTAGTTCCTGGTATCTGAAGCCATCAGCCATAGGAGTACGAGGCCCCCGCCGGCCGCTCCCAAAAATGGCAGGACGACGTAAGCTTCAATACACAGACAAATCGGCTTTATATGGTATAGAGGCTAGGATGCATGATCTCTGAGAGTTTCGAGTGCAGGGCTGAAGGAGTTTGGAGTTTACGGTTTTGGGTGTTCAGGGCTTGAAGGCTTTTCGGGATCAGGGCCCTGCGTCTTATGGGGCTCTTCACCATCTCGGCAGTTCAAGATTTTAAGGGAGCGCCGCGAGGTTTAGGTTGGTGTACGTTTCTCGAAATCTCTCTGAGGACCCGGGGAGTTGTTCACTGCCACGCCACTTCCCAAACCAGAGGGGTCCGAGCCGTTTCTTGGTGGTTTGTTTCCCTCCACGTCCAGATAAGTACCACTCAGGGTTAGTCAGGGCCGCCAGTGTACCAATAGTAACGTGAGGCTCTGCGCCTCCTCTAAGATCCCTACTATACTTCAAGGGTTTCCCGGAGATTCCTTAGATATCGGCCTTTGCAGTCTCTGGAGATTTGGGCCTCTTTGATGCGGTTTTGCGGGTTTCGGGGCCCGGCCTTGACTCTGCAGGGTTTTTCTTTGAGCTTCTCTTCAGGTTTTCTCGCCCAAAAGCCCCAATCCGCCACTTTACAGCGCAAGGCAAGTAAGAAGGGCTTAGGGGTTTCCAGTTCGGAGACCTGTTGCAGGACTGGTGGGGCAATGACAAGGAGGAAAAGTGGGCGGAGGAGTGGGCGAGTCCCTGGATCCTAAACATAAACCATTGTGAGGGAGGCTGCGAAGCCCGATGTTATGTCCTTTACTTTCAGCCCTCAGCCGAATGCTCTTGATTCCTGTGCGCGTAGACCCAGGCGATTGGAGCCTTGGGGATGTTTGCGGTGTCAACCTCCTTGCCCCTAAGGCTATACACATGAATCCCGGAACCCCCTACCCTTAAACCCCCCAAGGCGAGCACCCACACTAAACCCCCCAAACAAGACCCTAGTCTAAGCATTCAGGGGCCTATATTTTCCTGCGCAGGATTGGTGGCAGAACGACCAGAAGAACAAGGAGGAGACCTCGGAGTTGCCCGAAGGGTACACAGCGACTACCAGCAACAGAAGCGGTCATGGAACCGCAAATTATTCAGCCGAAGGAACGACAATGCCAGGACCAAACTCTACGCCGACCCCTCGAACTCACTCTGAACCAACGCTCCCAAACTTCAACATCAGCAGGACTGGGGTTGGCAGAAGCAGGATGACTGGCGTGAGGACCGTCTTCTTTTGCACCGGGTTGGCTTCAAGTTGGGGTTGTGTCAGTTGGGGTGTGCTGCATAGGGTCTCTTGTCTCTGTGACGATAGGCGAGAAGCATAGGGTTCGGAGACCAGGACTACATCCAACGGCCATGAAGAATCCGAAACCCCAAACCCGTCATTGAAACATCTGATACCCTTTAGTGTTACTGCCTTGCAGCCCATACCCGAGGAGTACGCTAGTGTGTCGACCGGCTGATGCTAGGGTGACTTGTTTGAGCCTTGCTGGGTGACCGTTTCCTGTTCCAAGTTTCGGGTTTGGGGCTTCAGGCTTAGGCTCTCGGGAGTACGATTGACGACGCTGGATTCGAGGATTGAATTCTTACGATATCAAGCTCCAGGTTTGGGAGTTCAGGTTTGAACGGCTTGATTCTTCAGATAGCCTGACGACGCCTAAACCTTCAAACTAGGCACAGTGGTTCGTTATCCTATTAAACCCCAAACTCCTGAACCCCCGAACTTCCAACCCTCAAAGCTGAAACACAAAATTTCAGAGGAATGGCAAGCTGGAGCTGAGGTCGTGGACTCAGGGGCTGACAGTGCAGGGATCTTCGCCGCAGAGTTTGGGGTCGTGAAGCCGTGTGACACACACACACAGAGGCACACACATCTCTTGCTCTTCACTGTTTCAAATCGGGGAGAGCTTAGGCCGTTGAGTGTAGAAGTTTGTGGGAGTGCAGGGTTTCGTCGTTTAAGCCTCCGATCACCAGATCCATGCCAAAGCGCATATGTCTCAGCACAGCCTGCCATACCGAAAGCGCGATCAGGTTTGTCAACGCAGGTGCAGGTTTGGGGGACCCTTGCCCCGAGGGCTGCATGTTCGGGCGTTTTGGGCGACGGGGTAAGTGCGCGGACGTCTGACAAGCAAGTGAAGGTTCACGAGCTTGGGGATTAGGTTGATGGCTTTCGGGTGTTGAAATTTGGGTTTAGGGTCGTGGCTTGTTGGATTTGAGGTGTATGTAGTGTTTTGCACAGCCAGGACAGATGAGTCAGTGGCAATGCTGCTGGAGTTTTTGAACGGTTTGGTAGCAATGGACGTAAAATTCGGGTATAGTTTTAAACTGTTAACACTTTACAGGCTGTATGGGCTTATGGTGCTGGGTTAACGCGTCGGGTTGAAGGTCAAGTAAGGATTTCATGTCCATAGTTTAAGTTTGATATTAAGGGTTTAGTAGACTGTGGTTGTCAAGACAAAGTCGCAAATCAATACCTAGAACCAAAAAGCCCGAATAGTTTTACCTCTGAGCCGCACCTGTGGAATAGCTTCAACGAATGCAGGGTTGACGGTCTCAGGCTTTCGGGTTTCAAGCTTGCAGTTCAGTGGCTTGTTTATTCATTTTTTTCGTGTTGGTTTCGGGGTTTGCGGGTTGAGTCGTTGACGATGAAGATCTCCGAGACTCCAAAGATTCTGCTCCAAGGACCAGTGGCACTCGCAAGCGAAGGACGACTTGGCGGATAGTCCGGCACAAGTGGGTGCAGCAACTGTAGCTGCAACTGCAACGTGACATGCTGGCAACATTGTGGCAGTATCGGTTCCAAACATTATGCCTTTCTTCATAGACTTCGGATAGGAGCAGCAGCATTGGCTGTCCTAACCATGGTCATGACGACTTTGAGCAGAAGCGCCACCACCACCACCGCCGCCGCCGCCGCCACCACCACCACCACCGCCGCCCCCACCACCACCACCACCCCCGCCGCCACCACCAGCACCACCACCAGAACCACCACCACCACCACCACCACCACCGCCACCACGACCACCACCGTGGCCGTCGTCACGGTTGTCAGCATCGTCACTGTTTTCATCATAATCATCACGATCGTCGTCGTCCGCATCCTTGCAGACCGTGGCGGAACATGGTGCACATCATGGCGATGGTCATCACCATGCTGACGAACGTGGTGATGCTGACGATGCTGCAGCTGACGCAGATGATGATTTTGACTCTGGTGGTGGTGGTGATATTCGTGTTGACGGCGATGACAGTCTTGATGTGTTGAAAGTACATTATTGAGCCTGAAGTGCACCCGCTGGAAACAACTCCCCGGCTTCAGCCGCAGGACGCATGGAACTCACGAGCGGAGGACCTGCTAGGATCCATCGTTGGGTACAGAGACGGAGAAAGGTGGTAAACATGGTGAACCAATATTTGCGTTTTGCAAGAGGCCGTGATGGTCGAGAGGCAGGTGCAGATTTTCCCTCTCTTCCTAGCAAAAGGCAGCGGCAATCAACAGTTTCACATAGGTGTGGGAAGCCATGTACCACCAGGCAAGAGAAGATTGTGACAGTGCTAGATTACCAAGTCGGAAGGCAGGTACAGATGGTAAAGACAAGTAGAACAAGGCGCGGTTTCGCAGAGACTGAGACCCGATCTGGCCAGAACCGCAACTGCCCCGTTTAAACTTTGATTGCTCTAGGTTCAGCTCCAAGATGCCTTAGCAGTTGGCAAGTCGTTCCTGAACTGCAGGGCTCAGAGCTGAAACCGTAGGTCCTGAAAATCCTAAACCGGAGGACGAGGATGAGCGAGGAGACTGGCCAGCCGCAGAGGACGTGAGTTAAGTGGTGTGTCGTCTAGGTTCGGATTTGGAACTCATAGGTTCGCTGGTCGGCTGTGCATGGATCACGCTTCGTCAAGGATCTTCAAGGTGTGGTGCTATGTTGGTATGTGTGGGATTCGACGCAGAAGCTTTTCTAGCTTTGGGCACCCGACGCTTGCGAATCGAAAATGTTTTCGGCTGGGAGCCAAAACGGCTGGTGTCTTCCTCGAACGCTTTATGCGTGGCGGTGCCCCTCAACACCCGGTGTTCACACGCTGCCGACACTACACGCGGACAGGGGGCGTAGCTTGCGCTTTAGGTGATTCAGGGCTCTGGGCGGGCTGGTAAGAAAAGCAGGCGTCTTAAGCTCATCCGTTTTGCGAGTCTGCTCCCGAATTCTGAGCAAGTCAGGAAGGACCCCTGCAGTGCCAGTTGGGGCCTAAAGCTTCTTACATCGACAGGAGACGTCTGTACCCAGCCCCACCGGAATGCCACGAAATCTTCAGACCACTGCGAAGGCCTGGGTGCTTGGCCCCCATCAGGGAACTGATCGCACTAGTTGCTTCTGGTTTCAGTGAGTGCGGGTTCATCGGGAACTGATCGCACTAGTTGCTCCGTCCTGCTTGCTCCTGCAACAGGGCTTGTCTTCACGTGGCCTGAAATAACCCTGACTCATTTGCAACCCCAAGCCGCCTAAGCCTTTTCTCCTCTCTGAGAGGTAGGCTCTCCTGAGACTTGCGCTCGTAAAGCCCGCAGGCAAAGGCGAGGCCGAAAGCCCGCCCGCCGCAGCCCGGTCTGGACTTCCGGTTTAGGGCGTAGCCAGGGATTCTGTCAGGGCTTTTACATAACATCCTTAGAGATTCATTCCGCCAATCCCTTAGAGATTCCGCCGTTATGGAGAGGGTTCCGGGTTCGCAGAGCTGAGGTTTGGGTCTCGTGTTTCGGGTTCGATTGACGGGGCTTCTTTTCTTCGGGGTTCTTCCCCAGTTTGAGTTTGGAGGGCCGAGAAGCATTCGGGTCGAAGCAGGATACTGAGATTCACGGCTCAACTCGTGACCACACTTATAACTTGTAACCCTGAACCCTCCAGACCCGAAACCTTCGTCTTCTGTCCGCTTCAGGCCCCATTATTAGTTGAGCCTTAAACTCTTGCCTTTCAAAACCCGGGAGAAAGCAGGTTCTCACCCCTGCGCCCCGAGCTCCGAAGCCGAACGGCAAGGGAGATCGACCCCTCTCCACTCAAGAAAGGTAGGCGGCTTAAGTCTTCATGCGGGGTTATTGATGTAAATCTCAGGTGTAGATACGTTGCATCGTTCAGGGGTTCAGGGATTTCAGGAGGCTCGAGGCCAGATGCAGGGTTCCGAGTTCAGGCCGTCTGGATGGACCCGTAAACCTTAAACCCCAAGGCGGCCTGAATCTTTGAAAGCCACTAGAAGGCACCCAGCTGCGACGGGGCCTCGCAGCTTGCCTGACTTCATGTCGTAGAGGGCTTTGCGACCTCAAGGGGGGTTTAAACAGGCTGTGAGTTGATAAACACGCGAGCACATGCACAGACAATGGTTGGGTCATGGGCTATTGAGGCAGGAGGCACCCAGATCGACTTGTCTAATCTTGGTAGCCATACAACACAGACAGATGGCAACGTTTCAGCAGCGATGATGGGTCGTTCGAGGGACCTGACCTGGGCTTTTGAGCTGGGGTTCAAGGGCGGACTTCACGGCTCGGGGGTATGACTTTGGAAACAAGATTCTTGCAGGATGTCGCTGGGTATGAAGTCCCGGTGAAGTCTTCAGTGGTACTACTTGTTTTACAGGGAGTCAGGGCCGAAGTGATGTTCATCGGGATCGAGAAAGGAGGCTACTATACGTATGCATGTAGGAAGATCTGTGTGTACATGCATTTACATACACATTACACGCACATACATACATGGGTACCCACATATATATGTATCTTATGTGCACATGCACATAGATATGTTTGAGTCTAAAGATAGAATGGTACAGGGTCGGTCCTAATCGCAACAGCATGCAGGGCCTAGGATGCTGGAGGGTGGAAGTTGCGAGTTTATAGGTTTGAAGGTTCACGGAGTTTGAAGCAGAGCCCTCCTTCCAAGTATCTCACCTCCTACGCTTACACCAGGTTTTGCGGTTCAGGCTTTTGACGTTAGTCTTCAACCTGGCCAGCGGCTTGACGTTGAAGTCGTAACGGTCAGAGTGGGCCACGGTGGCGTATAAAGCGTCACAAGCGCAGTCAGTCGGGAAGCAGAAATGGGAACACGAGAGTGGAGAGCAGCTTTAACCAGCTGGCCAACAAGAAACATGAGACATATCTAGCCCTTTTTGAACATGTACCGGCAACTTTCCCCTACTTTCATTTGACGATTGAAGACTTGTAACAACTGGCCGATTTTCATTCCGTTCCAATATTATGAGGCAAGGGTTTCGGATGACATATAGGGCTTAGTGTTGGTTTTAGGGACTCGGGTGTCGGGCAAAAACAGTATGCCTTACCAATGCTTTTCGGCTTCCGGCTTTGCAGACATTCGGCTTGAGTTCAAGTGCGCTATTGTACACGTTCAACCGCGTAGGGTTAAGGGTTATGTAATGGCACAAGGTGCAAGGTGTCCGGTGTATTTTCAGCTCGAGATACATGGGAAGGCACCGAATCACCTTGGTGTGCAGATTTGGGCAGCTGATTCGGTTCGATGTGCCATGTCTAAGCATCCTGACCTAACCTGGTTTCCAGCACTAAGCTGACTGGCAGGACTGTAAACATACCATTAGGCCTATGCCCCCTAACCACAAGCATCGCCGAGGTCCCCCTGCTGGACCTCCACCCGCCGAAATTCTCAACAAGCAGCGGGCGTTCATGCCACCGACCCTGGGAAGGAACATTTGTTACAAAGGACAAGACGGAACATAATCCCTGCAGGTCTACGAAGCAAAAACATTCGGCTGTTCGGACTACAGCACGCAGGGGGTGGGGACAGTTTCAGCCTAGGCCTTGTAGTGGATGTAGGAGCTGGGGCCAAGGTGGTACAGTCTTTCGGGTCGCGGGTCCCTTGCTCCCTGTGGCCGAGACCCCCGAAAAGCCTTGTGAAAAAACCCAGAACTCCTGAATACTGTTGTCCTGCTTGCTCCGCTTGGTTGTCCGGAAGGAATAACTCCGCTTGCATTCCCCTATTCTCCTCACTTTCCTCACTCGTCCCACTGGGTCAGAGAAAGGCAAATGGTAGCACCGCCCTCCACTTCGTTCGGCCCAGTTCCCTTTTTCCGCGGAGCCGTGGGCAAAGCCCTCATCCTTCAAACCGTGTCAGGAATTTTAGAGGAGGGAATGCCTTCGAGGCCAGTGGGCAGCAGGGCAAGTGGCGAAACGCGCACAGCAGCGAAGAGCAGGTGAAGTGGTGCAAGCGGGGCATCTGGCGAAAAATCGGTTTTCAGCGAACCCGGACAACCAGGTCATGGGCGGCAAGCGGCAGAAAGCAGTTTGCGCCTAACGTTTGCAAAAGCGTTGTTCATTCTGGTGTTTCGGGTGTAGCGGCAGAGTTTGACGGAGGCTCATAGCTTCTCTTATTGATTACGGTGTTGGGTTCTCTACCTTAATCAGACCCTGCCTGAGGTTCTGCGACTTTACACATTTGGCTCTATCTTTTACTCGTGCTTGCCAAAAACAAGAGAGCCAAGATTGGCTTGCGGTTTTGCTTCGAAGCTCAGAGTTTAAGTGTCAGGGTTTGTGGTTCCAAATTTGGCGTTTCGCGGTTCGGTTGCCGGTTTTCGATGTGAGGGTTCAACAAGCAGGTTCCAGGTATCAAGGGAGGCCAAAACCTGGAGAATTTAGGATCCAGTATGGACAGTCTGACTCCGCAGAGCCTGGTAGAACATCCATACATATCCCATCGCACCTTTCAGAAGCCAGGAGATCCTGGTGAACCAGCCCAACTGCTGCTAGTCGTTGCAACCCTGAAGCCCTTGGCCCGCCCTTCTCAGGAAGCCAAAGTTGCCGAGCATGCCTCCACCTGGAGTGACTCGGTTCTGCGGGATGCCAGATGTGCGGAATTGGTTTTCCTTTGCTGCGGATTTGGCGTCTTGGGGGCTCACGGTTTTCCGTTTCTTAGCCAAGGTAATTGAAAGCATTGCGGTAGAGGCGAAATCCGAAATGGCGGCTCGCAAACAGGCCTCCGTCCAAGCCCACAATCAGCCTGACACGAGGAACCTTCAGCTTAGACTGACACTGCCCAGGGACGCCCGCCTGTTCCCAACAAGTGGGCTGCTCTCAACGAGGACACTGCTTTTCGTGCTGTTTCGAGGTTCAAGATGCCCGTCACAACTACGTGGGGTACCCGTAGCACCCGAGCCTCAGATCCTGCTATCCTCGAAGCACTTGCACGAAAGCACGGTGGCGACGATCATGATGATAGGTGGTGTCGGTGCCGTGTGATGATGACGACGGATCACGATTCCATGGACCATGGCAACCTCGACGGCAACGAGGGTTGTCATGATGATGATCGTGGTGATGCTGGTGATGATAATGGTGGTGTTGGCGGAGGCGGCGGTGGTGGTGGAGGTGGTGGTGGTGGTGCTGCTGCTGCTGATGATGATGGTTACGGTAGTTAGGAATCTCATGACGATCATTATCGCGGTCATCATTTGAAATGATCATGATGATGTGGTTGCTGATGGTGATGCTGGAACTGTTGACGATGATTGTACGCAGATGCTCGTGCTGATGCTGTTGATTTTGACGATGATGACGGCGGCCAGCGATGCTCACAAGCAAGATGAACTAGCATTGCATAAGCAGGAAGAAGACTGTAAAGATGCGGCGATGGTGTCTATCTTGCTGGTGATGTTAGTGTGGTTGTTGGTTGATGATGATAGCAGTCATGGTGGCAATAATAAGCATCTACGAAGACCATAGTGACCACGACGATGATGATGATGGTGATGATGATGATGCCAGGGAGGATGGCTGAATTACACAAGGCAAAGGTGCAGCTCTGCCCCAGGATGACGATGACGATGAAGAGCCGCAAGGGACTCTGAGTGCACTCTCCGGTATGAGGGGGCTGTGCTGTCGTGTATTTGGTTTTCGTGTCGGAGTTTGGGTTTTAGTGAGCCCGCAAGCTGGTAAACCTGGAGCCCAACCTGACCACACTTCAAACTCTACCGGGTTTAGTGGCCTACTGTATGGGATTTAGTCTATTCGGCGTCCGGGTAGGGAAGTTGAAGGTGTGGGGTTTGAGCCATGAGGTCGGGCAAAAGCGACTGGGCCAAACAGCCCAAAACTCCAGCTCCAAAGCCCCTTTGCACGGACTAAGCTGAGGCCGCCAGCCACCGAACAGGACCTGGCAGTCCAGGAATTCGGGTAGGTTGGGGCCAGGGCCCAGGTCTTTTGGTTTATGAGTTAGGGTCTAGGGTTCGCTCTTGAGGGCTTAGGATTCCTTAGGATGTTCATTGTGGTTTCCGAAGCATAAGAGCTTAGCCACGCCCGGCATGCGAGGTGCTCTATGAGGTTTCCAGAGCTTGAGACTTTGGGGCTAGTACGGTCTTTTGCGGCGGTTTCATGCGCATCTTTGACCCGGCAAGTTGCATTGCAACAGGCTTTCTACTTCATTTGCTGTTGTCCTTGTTGCTTGAGCTTAAACACGTTTTCGTGCATAAGGGAGAAGCGTATCTGATCTTGTTTGAGAGGTACTTGGGCTGCGCCATCGTTTCTCCTGCCCTCAGATTTGAACAAGCTCTGTTCCTGAAAAACTACCAATACTATTCCCTAGGGTTCCTGAAATTAGTATGTCCCGCAACCCTATTCCAACAGCTACGACCAGCCACAATCTCCTTACATTGTGGAACCTTTACAGTAGCTCTTAAGCCTTGAGTGCTATACAGTCTTCTAAGCTGTGAGCTGCTACATCCGAAGCCTCGCCGGAGCGCGGATGAGGCAAGCCTTGGTGCTAAGCCGCACCCGTAAGATCTAGTATGGGAGCGCCAAGGCATGAACAAAGGTTTCAGAAGCTGGAGGCTTCACCTTGCTGTAGCTTTTCTCAGTGGGTTTTAGACTTTCGTGTTCAGGATTCCCGAAGCGAAGCCCTACAAGCGGTTTGCCCGAGCGAAGAGTATGAAGTCATCTCAACGTCGGAGGAGTCCAGCAACGGATGGACGGACGAGGAGTGGCGCGAATGGAAAAACCAGCCACATGGAAAGCACTAACTCATTGTCAGGTAGGGCCTAGGGGAGTTGTTTTTCTGCTTCAGCGCTGCTCGAGAAGTCTGCACACTTGAACTTTTCGGTGGTTCTTACATCCGTGTGCATGCGCTCACCGGTCGTCTGCATGACTTCAAGACCAAGCGGACAGCGACCACGACTGAACCGGGTTCGAGTCAATGTTTCCTCCCCTCATCCCCCGCTTTTTTCGACCACACATAGACTTTATAGCTTCAGTTGATCTGAGGTCCGAAGAGGATTTGGGTGTAACAGACACAGAAGACTGGGATGAAGGGTGTCGGTCTTTGTTCGGCTCTATCAAGCAGAAACTTGGGTGGGGGGGGTCTCTGGTTCACCTGTAGATTAGTCCCGCACCTTAGCCCACTCTCCGACCTGTCGTGCGTAAGGCAATGGAAGGAGAAGCATTGGAAGGATGAGAAGTGGCAGGACCAGGGAAAGAGTGGCTTTGAACATGTAGGTCGAAGGCTCAAGTCTCAAGTGTCAAGATCCAGGGTCTAGTCTAACCTGCCCGTTTCCGAGCTCAAGCCGTGAACCCTAAGCCGCTCAGTGCCGAACACCAAACACCAAACCGCACTTTTTGTCACCAACCTCGGATTTCTCGCCTAAGCCTTCAACCCTTCTTGTTTCGGGTTTTGGCCTTTTGTTCACAACTCTAATGGGGCCTGGTTCTACCGTAGGGTGTGGTTCGTCGGGACGCCGCCGGAGTTCAGCGCTGCTCAAACTGCATACTCCGAAGCCTCGCCACGTGCAAAGTAAAGTCCTCAGACACCAGTCTGCCGGCTGCAAATCAGGTTGCACTCGCTTAATTAATTAGTGCATGTGCAGAAACCTACGCATGGCCGGAAGCGGACCGTGTCCTAGAACAGCTGCCGGATGCATCGAGGACGATGGCTGGAAGACTTCTTCTTCCTGGAAGGCTCGCTGGCAAAGTCTCCTGAGTCCCTACTCAATCCTTGAGCCCTGATGCCCTCACCGGTCGACGCAGCCGTCCATCCCATCCTCAACTCGAAAGCCCGCCCAAATCCGAACACGTAAACGTTAAACCCCAAGGTTCAAATCGTAAATACTAGCCGCATGGATCCCAATCCCGAAACCCGAAACCCTAAACCCCTCGAAGCTCGGCACTCGAAAGGAGAAGTGGTGGGAAAAGGATTGGGGTCGCCGGGATACCCAGCGAAACCTAGAAGATTCGCATGGCTGCAAGGATTAGGTGCAGGTTTTTTCGGGTTCAGGGTTTGGGGTAGAGGGTTTTGGGGTTTGGAGCGTGGGGTTTGGGCGACTAGAAAACCCTCTCGGGAGTCTTGGCTGGTAATTCGGTTCCTTTGGGGGCTCTGCCGAGAATGCTTTTTAGTTTAAGGGTGTTGCCTTGGGGTTGTGGGTTTTATGTAGAGCATGGAGCGTGGCTTTGCACATGGATTCAGAACGAGTTCAGAACTTCTTTCGGGGCTTCATGCAAGCATCCCACCCTCTATAAGCAATTTCGGACACCAAAAGGAATGGAAGAAAGGTCGAAGAGAGATACATGTGCATGTACGCCCACAAAAGGCTACGATTCAGTGCCGAATGCAGGGCAGCCAAGGCTTCGGGTGCATCCTGAACCCTGAGCTTCGGGGAAGGAATTCAGCCTCGGGGAAGAGTTTCGAGGAATGAGGAGTAGTCGTCGTGTCGTCCTGCCGGGGTCTTGGTGGTGGTGGCGGTGGTGTAATAGAGTAACCTTCAATATTCGGTTTCGAAGGTTTGGAATACCTGGGTTCTACAGCCCACAAGCCGAAGATGCAACGGAGGAGTTAAGTGTGCATGCTGTACTTTATCTATCTGTCTGTCTATCTGTCTGTCTATCTATCTATCTGTCTATCTACCTGTCTGTCAAATATCTGTCTATCTATAATCTATCCATCTGTCTAGCTATCTCTTTATCTACCTGCCCATCTATCTATCTATCTATTTATCTGTCTGTCTGTCTATCTATCTATCTAGCTGACTAACTAACTATCTAACTATCTATCTAACTACCTATCTACCTATTTATCTACCTATCTATCTATCTATCTATCTATCCATCTATCTATCGATCTATCTATCTATCTATCTATCTATCTTTCTATCTATCTATGTATCTATGTATCTACGTGGAGATATGTGTAGCCTTCTCAGCAGCTTCCGCCGCGCGGCCAGCCAACACTGCCCCGGCACCCTTAGGCTTCGCATCAGTCTTCTTCCCATGCAGCTTTGCCCGGAGTTCAGAAAGCTTTTGCTCCACTTTCGTTGCCCCCTCTGCGCCCACTGATGTGCCGGGCTCGTCGTCCAGCATGGCATCGAGTGCAGTGCGGCCCTTCTTAGGCTTATCGAGCCCCTTCTTGCGGCGCTTCAGGGGTGGCTTTGAAGGGGGAATCTCCTCCTCATCATCCTCAGCTTCTTCTCCGAGAACATCATCATCATCATCACCCTTATCCGGAAGCGGAGGTGCGGGCAAAGCTTGTGCGGCGGATCCTCTGGGCCTTGTGGCCTTGCTTTTGGGGTGTACTCCTTGCAATCTTCGCTCAGGCACCGGAGCTGGGCATCCCCAAGCACGCAACAAATCCTCAGCCGATGCGCGGGAAAGAGGCGACCACTTCTGAATGTGTATCACATCACCCCGTCCCACATTTCGACTGCATCTTGACACATGTCTCCTGCACAGGTGGTGGTAGGCGTCTTGAGGTAACCCCCCTGCCTTTCCTTCATTGGCCAAATACCAAGCGTAATAATCACTGTTTGTTCCCAGGTATTTTAAATCAATGTAGCCACCATCCTGATTTCGAGGGTACTTGTTTCGAACTTGCGCCACTGCTTGCCCCAGTCGCTCAAAAGAATCTCCATGCACATCGAAGACCAAATACTCAAAGTCTGATTCATATGTGGCAGAAAACACAGCTTCACTCGTGACAGCCCCATCAACCATCTCAGGGAGTTCAGAAGCCTCGTTACCTGCCCCGGGTCGTGCACCCCTACGACGAGACATGGCCCACCTCCACAAGGGGCCAACACCCCTACAAAGAGGCTCAAGCCTAAATCATCCTGTCGCGAGGGCCCATTGATCCAGAATGCAAACTTGAGCCAAAATGGCTACGGACTCCGCGGGGGTGCGGTGAAGCCTCCCACGCACCCTCAGCGCGACCAACCACCTACCGAGGTTCAGACATCTTCCAAGCCCCATTCAAAAAAGGAGAGCCCGCCTCCCTCTCCAACCAGGCCTCCTTTAGCGAGGAATCGGCAGAGCGAGGCGGGAAAGTCAACCCCAGAACGCCATGTGACCTTCGCAGACGAGGGGAACAGGGTGCAGCGACCCATGACGATGCCGGTGTCAGCTGCAAGACAGCAGACGCCCAGAAAGCCCGGAGAGTCGAAGCGCCAATGGAAAGATCGGGTGTTCAAGGTGGCGCGGGGACAGGAACCGGGTTGATCAAAGCACCAGCGGTGGGAAGGCCAAGCGATTCCAGCATTGGCCATCCCACAAGCACTGATGCTGCAGGTGATGGCCTGCCGGTTTTTAATGTTGGGGTCTTCGAGCCTCAGCCGTCTACAGCTGCTGGTGGCGGCCGGTGGGGTGGTGAGAAAGTGGAAGTGGACAAATCGTGCACTCAAGGTGTCCCGGGGACAGAAACCGGGTTGAGCAAATCACCAGCTGTGGAGAGGCCAAGCGATTCCAGCATTGGCCAGCCCACAAGCACTGATGCTGCAGGTGATGTCCTGCCGGTTTTTAATGCAGGGGTCTTCGAGCCTCAGCCGTGTACAGCTGCTGGTGGTGGCCGGTGGGTTGGTGAGAGGTTGGAGTCCCTTGAAAAATTGCGTGTGACGCTGCTGCATGATGTGGGTGATGACGTGCTTGCTTTCCGTAGACTGTTAGCCGGAGGGCTGCCGAAGAAGCTTTGTTTGCTTGAGCTTGGGTGCGTTATGTTGCAGCTTGCCTTTTCAGCCCCACGCGATGGGGAAGTTCTTCGTTCCGTGATTGACGAACTCATTCGAAGAAAAATTGCCACGCCAAGTTCGGGGGACGGGAGGTTTAGGGATGTCCTGCCACTTCCGGTTCCTCCTTTGGGTGCAGCTGCAACTCTATGCGAAATCATGCCAAGATCAAGCACTGGGCTGTTGCTTTGGGAGCCATCCAAGCTAAGAAAGACCGGGGCTCAACAGCTCAAGAAACTGGTGAGTTCAGGGACCATGCAGTTGTGGAGGCTCTTAGTGATCTTGAATCTGAACGGTGAATATATGGGGTGGCGTCCACCTTTGTTTGATCCGGTCGATTATCCCGGGCGAAAAGCTCAAAGTGAAGCTCTACAGCATGTCACTGGTCTTTGTGAGTATTTTGCCCGTGCACCTCTAGTAGCCTTCGATGGACCCGATTTCTCCACCTTGATTCGCAGTAAGGGTGTTGATTATACCGGTGAGGAAGTTCTGAATGCCTTGCCACTGAAAGTCGAAGAACTCTTGCCGGGGCTCCCTGCTGACGGAGTGGCGGGCTCCTTGCAGGCTGTGGAGGTAGCTGAGGGTGAGGTGTGTGAATGGTTGCGCAATCCTGCACTCGCACTTTTGCCATCTGATCGATGGCCTGATCCCTTGCCGAAAGCTACGATCAATGCTAGTCGCTCAGAATGGGAGCGTCTTGTCCCCATACTGGTCAGAAAGCGGATTTTAGCGCCCATTGACAAGTCTGAAATATTTCACGTTCGTGGAATCCCTGTCTTGAACGGTGCATTTGCCGTTCCCAAGAAAGGGACTGCAGCCCCTGGTCAGTGCAGGGTCACTAGACTCATCATGAACATGATCCCAAGTAACGCGCTCCAGCGCCTTCTTCAGGGGGACTTGAGCAGCCTATCAAGCTCAACGAACTGGACCCCAGCCCAACTTCACCCAGAGCAAGTGTTGCTGTGGAGCAGTGACGATCAAAAGGGTGCATTCTACGCATGGTCGTTGCCTCCGTCTTGGCGCAAATTGATGGCTTTCGCATGGCCCGTCGCAGGCGAACTTGTCGGACGACCCGGTGTTCGGGAAGTCTATCTGGCAAGTGCTGTGATCCCTATGGGTTGGCTAAACGCTGTGAGCCTTTTCCAGCATTTGCATCGGAAACTTGGGTTGTCGAGTCCGCCGGGGGGTGCTGGCCATTCCGAAAGCATTGAGTGGAGGCGAGACCGTCCTGTTCCACTTTCTGCGACGGTGCATAATGGTGAGTGGGTGCAGTTTTATTTGGATGATTTTGATTGCCCCGAGTTTGTCGATCGTGGGATTTGGGAGCGTCTGGTTGGAAAGATGTCTTATACACACTTGCGTCAAAGAGCTGCTTACAACCATGTGGGAGTTGAGATTTCCGCAGACAAAACACAGATTCGTCAGCCGCGTGTAGTTCGCATGGGAGCCGAAATCGATGGTGTGTTAGGCTTCGTAGGGCCTCCCGCCTCAAAAATACTTGAGACAGGATGGTTGGGAGTGTGGCTCATCGGTCAATCATCTGTGGGAAACAAGGCTCTGTTGATGCTGTTGGGGAGGCTGGTGAGATGTTTCGAGTTTAGGCGTCCCCTTATGTCAGTCTTGGATTCGTGTTGGCCAAGAAACCGATTTCAGCTACGTCGTGCGCTGAAGGCCCAGTGCGTGAGAGAAATCATACGCGCCATTAGCTTGCTGCCACTAGCGGTAGGTTCATTGCGCACGCCGGTGTCGGGGCTGGTGACATGCTCGGATGCTTCAACACATGGGGCCGGCATGTGTGCCACTGCGGGCCTCGCAAACATGGGTCATGAAATGCTGCAGCTGTTAGACGTGGGTGCCGTTACACGCATGTTGCCGCAGGGTGCTATCGGAACGCATGTACCTGAGGGTCCTCGTTTGGTGGTATTGTCACTATTTGATGGAATCGGCGCTTTGATGTGTGCGCTCACTCGGCTTAAATGTCAAGTCATCGCTTTTGCGAGCTGTGATGTTGATAAGCAAACCAAACGCTTAGCACGTCGTCGATGGCCAGGGATCATTGAGTTGGGCGATGCTACCAAAGTAGATGACAAAGTCATTGAGCATCTGCATCGCGCTACTGGAGGTCAGGTTGACATGGTGATTGTGGGAGCCAGCTGTCCATGCCATGACATCTCTTCTCTTGACGCTGAGCGTGAACATCTTGCAAAGCCTCGTCATAAGCTGTTCTTGGCCATTCTTCGGATTGTTGCTTTAGCAAAGGCCCACTTCACATGTCCGGTGCATTTCTTCGTGGAAAACCTTTCCAGTATGACACGGCAAAATCTCGAGTTGTTCAGTCAGATGTTGAGGTGTCGGCCAATTTTGCTTGATGCCAAATGGTTTACGTGGTGTACAAGACCGCGGTTGTTCTGGTGCTCGTGGAAAGTAGTGGCCGAGAATAGTGAGCAGTTGATTCCTCAAGATGGTTATCATGAATGGCTTTTCCCCTTATGTCGCCTCCCACAAAACAGCTGGTTGGATGAACAAAGCGTTTGGAATGGTGCTAGTGACGGCTGGTTGCCAACTCTTTCCAAGCCTTGCGAGCGTCACCAACAGCCAAAACAACCTGCCGGGATCAATCAAGCCAGCAGGGCCGCGATTTCGCGTTGGGAAGCAGACAGTTTCAAACTGGAGCTTGAAAATTATGAGTTTGAGGCCATGGTTTCCACTTTGAGTGGGAGTTTGAGGTTGCCATCTATCTCTGAAAGGGAGTTGCTCATGGGGTTTGATGCGGGGTATGTGTCCAAGGCCTTGCCTCCCAAACTGAGCTGGAACCAACACTTCAACATTGGTGCTGCGATGATCGGCAACTCTATGTGTGTTCACGTCCTTGTCATGTTGATGGACAGTTTGTTGAAAACGATTTCTGATTTGCCACGACGTGAACCCATGGACATCGTAGCACGCACTGGAGTCGCACCCGCAGGTTGGCTCTTGCATCCGCGTTTCGTTTCCGGGGCAGGGGATACTCCTTCTTGCAGGAAACTGGTAAGTCATTTTCTGCGTCAAGCTGAACGTGGTGGAACGGATGTTCGTTTGGATATCGGGGTTCCGTATCGCATCAAAGCTTGGCCTCGTTCAGGTGTGAACTCAAGCTTGTTCAATTGGAGTGTGGTTCATGGCTACCCGTGGCGACATTCAGCCCATATTAATGTTTTGGAGCTTCAAGCTGTTTTAAACGCAGTTAAGTGGAGAGTGCGAAAACAAGGAGGTGGACAGCTTCGGGCGTTGCCTTTGATTGATAATCAAGCTGTTTGTGCCATCATTGCTAAAGGTCGCTCTTCCAGCTTGAGGCTCAAGGCAGGTTTGCAGAAACTCAATGCGCTGTTGTTGGCCAGTGGTCTGGTGTTGGCAGTTGCGTATGTAAGCACAGAGGATAACCCCAGCGACATCCCATCGCGATGGTGGGACCGCGCTTTACACAGACGCAGAAAGAAATCCGTGCGAAAGACAGACAAGCTAAAACGCTGAAAGATCAGATAGTATCTCCTGGAATGCAGGCGCGCTACTCCAAAGCTGTTTTGGCAGTGCTTGTGTTCTTCATCGAAATGCCTGAACGTATTTTGACGTGGGATGCTTTAGACGATGCTGTGAGCGCTTGGCTTGAAGCTGCATACGCAGAGGGAGACCACAAAAGTTTGGCTAGTGATGCGCTAGCGGGTCTGCAATTCTTTCTCCCCAACTGCGTGGGAAAGCTCAAACATAGCTGGAAATTGGCGAAGGTTTGGCAAAAGCTTGAACCACCCGTGCGAGTTCTTCCCCTCTCACCACTTTTGGTGGCTGCTTTCGCTGGGTCCGCCGCACACATGGGATTTATAGCAGAAGCCGCGGCATTTCTCGTTGGCTTTGATGCGATGCTCCGTTCGGGGGAAATCTACAACCTGCGCATTGGACATGTAAAGTTTTTCGGCTCTCAAGCGGTGTTGTCACTTGGACAAAGCAAATCCGGCAAGAGAACAGGAAACAATGAAATGGTGGTGGTGGAATCGGCGATGGCTGTCAAGTGGTTGCGTTTAGCTTGCCGCGGTCGTGCCGCCAACGATCTTTTGCTGTCCAGAGGGGCTCGTTTCTTTCGAAACCTCTTTCACGAGCTAGTCTCTGTGTTCAATGTCCAAGGTTTGCTGACTGTCTATAGCTTGCGGCGTGGCGGCGCCACATGGAATTTCTTATTCCATGGAAGTATGGAGAAAACCTTGTTGCGCGGACGATGGTCCAGCACCTCTACAGCACGCATATATCTTCAGGATGCCGCGGCACTGGTGTCTCACTTGGAACTGTCGCGAGAGCAAACTAGTCAGGCCCGACATGCAAGTAAATTTCTGCAGTATTCACAAACTTGACGGCCAGGTGGCCAGGATGAGGAACGTGAAGGGGAGGGGAGATGAAACTTGCTTATCGGCCAGCGATGCCAGGTGATTGCTTGAGACATCCGCGGTGTCTGCCGTTACGAGCCCTGTGCAGTCTCCAACTCCTCCCTTTGATCACGAAACAGGCAGTGCAAAAGCACTTCCTTCAAAATCATACTGGCGTGGCGTCAGAAACAGGTGTGTCTCAACATGGAGATATGTGTAGCAGTAAAGGTCTTCCTTGAATGCGAAGCAGGATGTATGTTGCAGCTAGCAGGTTTCCGTAGTGAACGCCGCTTGTTGCATATCAGTTTGCATTCTGCCCACCCTACCCAGCCCATGGATTAAGTTCCGTTGGACTGAAGAAAGGGAGGGGAGATGAAACTTGCTTATCGGCCAGCGATGCCAGGTGATTGCTTGAGACATCCGCGGTGTCTGCCGTTACGAGCCCTGTGCAGTCTCCAACTCCTCCCTTTGATCACGAAACAGGCAGTGCAAAAGCACTTCCTTCAAAATCATACTGGCGTGGCGTCAGAAACAGGTGTGTCTCAACATGTACATCAGTCTATCTTCCGATCAATCTAGCTACTTATCAATCTTTACACTCGCTCTTGGCTTGTATATATCCATATATATATATATGTGTGTATAGATGTATGTGTGTGTACATATATGTACACATATTCATACATATACACCCATACGCATGTTTAAATGTATTCATTGCCTTTTTCGATTGTTACATTTCTACATAGATGTATGGGCTAATCCTTGTGGACGTAGCAAGCATGTCGAGCCCCTTCCCACTATTTCGGCACGAATAATTGAACCCGTGAGCGTTCCCGCCAGGTGGGGAAGACGAAGAGGCGCAATCATGTGAAGCTGGGTGTGTCAGGTGTGGTATGTGATACGGTATATACATATTCAAGCACCGCCAAAAGACGCAACTGTGCTCGTAACTCTAAGATTGTAGGAAGTCAGGCCAAAGTTGAGCAACCAACAGTCCCTATTACGCGGGCGCCCCTATAAGATCTTCAAGGAAGGATGCGAGGCACAAGGCTTGCGGTTCGGCGCGCAGCATTTCTGGGCTTCTACGCCTGCGGTTTTGGGGTTTACAAGTGGCGGACTTTCCACTGCAGTGCTTCTCTCGGACTCGGTTTTGGGGAGGGCAGCAACGATGCTCTGTCGGGAGTTGCTCTGGCTTGGGAGAAGGGATAAGACCCAGCAAGCATGCCAGTGCAGGAACTGATCGTTCACCCAAAAGTTTGAAACCCTATCAAGCTGCGCTTGTTTATTATTGTCGTATTTGTGCGGGAGAACCGTTCTGCAAACTGTGATGTCACACTCTCTTCAATAGTACATGCACAGGTCTCAATATGCGTCGAAGTTTGTCTTGCTTCCCATAACCGTAGTACCATGACCTTTGTGTTGCTCTCCTTCACAGTTTTCTCGTGTGCCCGCACCCTAAAGCCTTTTCACTAAGCTTTATATGGAGCGTTGCAAAGCCAAGTAAGGAGCTTATAACATCCTAAGCCAGCCTTTGCGCACGGGCCCCTCCTCGCCCTAAAGCTTTGCACCCTAAACCCCACATAAAACCACCAAAGCGCGCGAGGACGGAGCCGGCTCGGGCACAAGGCGCTGGAGCGATGCGAAGGAGAAAGGAAAAGGCTCCAGCTTTCAAGAAGTTGATGATTCAAACCGCTAGAGTAGGTTGTTGCGGGGGGGTGCTGGGGTCTCGGCTTGGGGGTTCGGGGGTTTAGGGCAAGTCTTGCGCGTAGGGATTTGGGTCGTGGCGGTTTGGGGTTTAGGTGTGGGGTGTAGGGGTGTTGGGTCAGGACAGGGCTTGGAGGTGTCGATACTCCTCGGGTGAGGACTAGTCTTTCAAGTGCACACGAGAGAATGGGTATGTTGCTTGGCGGGTTTGAGTGGTTCCGGATTTAGGACTTTAGGTCTGCCCGCTTTTCTGTCGAACATATGTGGTTTGCAAGGGATTTGGGCATCTTTTGGGCCGTTTGGGAAGCCTCAGTCAGAGGTGGTTGGGTGTTTTTCGAGGTGCGCGGTGCAGAGAGTGCAGAACATCTGCCCCCCTGCCCATGATCACGAGATTACTCTGCTCCGATACTTCCAACTCAAAACCAGGAACTAACACTTCAACCCTATAAGCCTTGGTGCTAATCCTGAAGCCATAGCACCTTTGGTGTTGTGCCCAAACCTCGTCGCCCAGCAACTGCGCGAAGGCGGCGCGAATGGTCGCTGGGAGTGGCAGGAGGCCAGGCTACAGCATCATCCCTCAGACCAAAGCATAAACTCCTACACCCTGGGCAGTCGCAGCAGATGCGTCGTCGTAGAACCAGTAAGTAAGCAGGAAGATTAGCAGTAGCAGTAGTCGAAGAAGAAGGGCATCATGTATGGATCACAATCCTCTCCCAGATGCGCTAAGCCCTGGATGCAATCCCTGGCGGTCCCAGGACGACTCACCAGAGCGATGTGGCGACACATGGGAGCAAGCTCGAGAGGAGAACTGTTTTGCTATTTTTTCGGAAAGTAAGGGTTCTTCAGGGTTCAAAGCTTGTTTAGGGTGTGTCAGATTCTATATGGAACTGCCCCAAGAGAGGCTCTGTACGTTGACTGGGCTTGAGGCCGAGGTTTACAGGCTGTTTTTGGGCGTTGGGTCTGGCAGTCATGCGGCTCATAAGGCCAAGGTTTTGCGGCACGGCTCATAGATTGGCTACATTTGGCTACCCACTATTTTCCAAGGCCTCAGGGGCATGTGAGAGCGAGTTTCCACCCTCAGCCCTGAACCACATCAGGTTCATGGCTTCTCATTCTGGACCCAGGACCCATGGCTTTCCAAGCACTTGCTTGAAGAGGAGTTTACACGACGAGGCGCTTGAAAACGGAAACCAGGAAGTCTTATTAAAGCCAATCTAGCCCACGGTGCACCTTGTTGTCAGGAGACAGGGCTCCAGCTGATTGGTGAGATCGCGCCGGAAGATGCAGGTTGGGAGCCCTAAGTGAAAGCCGAAGCCGTTCGGGAAGCGACTTTTGCCAAACCCGATCTGGCTGGTGGCTCTTTGATATCTGGCTTTCCGAGGCTTACTGGCTTTGAGACTAACGGATTCCTGGCTTGTTGGTAGTCAAGATCATAAGTGGGCACTTGGCAATGTTGACATGTAAGGCTACATACCAGCATGCCAAAGCCTAAACTCGCTTGAATTCAACACAGAAGATAAACAGGAACGCCGAGCAGTATCTCGTGTGCAATGCAAGCCCTTTACTGTCCATTGTTGGTGGAGTAGGGTCTTTGCTTTGCAATGTTTGGGCGACGGGCGCCCACAGGGGGGCATGGAAGGGGCAAGCCGGCCACTCTCAGATGAGCTGACTAACCTCGATGCACCCAACCCCGAACCCAGAATTCTTTGGGCTCCCAAGCCCTCACCCTATCTTGCTCAGAATGGGAGTACATCCTCCTGGATGAATCGCGTCGCTCCTATGCAGCCTTCCTGCAGTCACTCGGCCGCAGGTCTGGGTTTGAGTTTGGGGCCAGTGTTTGCGGCTTTCGTGCTCTGGCAGCTGCCACGATGCACACAAAGCCCTGGGCCATGAAGTAAGGCCGAGAGCCGTGCAAGACTTTGGGTTTGGGATTTCGGGACTCTCAACTCCATGACCTCAAGCTTGTAGCCCAGCCATTGATCGTATCCGCAAACCTCCCAGTACCTGCTGACGTCGAAAGCGGCTCAGGGCTGTTTCGAGTTTAGCACATCTACAGGGTTGGCATATCGGCGCACGTTGTTTAACGCAAGCTTTGTCAGACTTTTCAAGCCGGAACGAACGTAAAACCCCAAGCATCAATCCGCAAGCAATCTAGCAAGTCCCTTCACGTGGCTGCCTAGGTGCCCCTTTGATGAAGCTCAATGCGCAAGCTTCTTTCAAAGAGTAAAGGACGGGAGCTCATTCTAAAATACTATACCAAAACTGTCACATTTCCTTGTTTGGTCCTTACTTGCGGCTCGGGGTCCGCAACTAAGGCTAGACGAATCAGAAGTAGAGATAAGATTCGTTCCGACGGCCTGAATCATGACAGCACAGTTGAAGTTAGTAGGAATATTGTCTGTTCTTCAACACGGTCTCAATAGCAGCGGGAACAATGAGTACCATATCCTGTTGACCAAATGGTTCGGCCGCCAGTTGAGGGTTTGGTCTTTTGGGTTCAGGGCCTCGCAACCGTGCAACAGGTTTAGGACTTCGGCTGCAATTTCAGGTTCAGCCTGAGATACGAGGTTTAGCATGAGGGGGTCTGGAGTTCTTTGTCTGTCGCTACGACAGAGCAAAACCTTTTTTGATTCTGGTGAAGAAACCGAGGAGATCCCTGGCTTCCCGCATAGAGTTAACCCGAGCCCTTTTTTCTTGGTTGTTTGTTGGAGCTAGAGGAATCGTCTCATGTCTTCTCAAGGGATGGAGAAGCTGTCATGTTCCGCGTCACAAGGTAGAGGAGCTCTCCTACGTCTCGTTTCGGGATGAAGAAGCGTCGTCATATTTCTTCGAGAAAGTATCAAGGGCTGTCGTAGCCCTTGTTGAAGAACACACGACCCGATAAGTGCTTGAAAAAGAGGTAAGGGAGCCCTCTTGTTCCTCATTAAAGGCACCGGGGTTCTTGTGCTTCTGATTGACAAGCGCAGGAGTTCTTAGAATCCCGTCTTATCATTTACAAAGGCCTCCCTAGCTTCCTTCTCAAGCCACTTTGTGTGAAGAGATAGACGAGTTCTCTTGTTTCATTTTCGGTGAATCAAGTTTTATTGCGGCAAGTTTCAATTCTCTCGATCTGTGCAAGCTCGTGTACCTCATCAGACAAAAGCGTATTTATTGAAAAGATCAGCTGTTTTGAGAAGAAAAGTACGGAAGCACTACTGTTCTTCCCAGGAGATGATACGATGTTGTCTTATTGAGCAATCAGTGCGCTGAAGACTGCGACCCTGAATCCCCCGACCCTTGCAGCTGAGCTCTGAAACTCGGCAGGAGGGAACCGAGTGGAAGCAACCCGAGAATGTTTTCGGAAAGCTGGTCCCTCGACAGACGGCAGCCTGGCATGAGAAGATTCAGATTTGCGGGCGCTTAGGGTATTGGGGCTAGCAAGTGATGCGCAGGTGGCTCTAAAGCAGAATGTGCTTGGAGATAGACTTTGTTTTAGGCATCTCCTTCTGAACAGACACCGACAGCACTTGTAATCTAGAGTATGTGGCCTTCAGAAGGTTTTTCCGAAAGTTGCTGAAACATGGGTGACAGGGCGACAGTTCAGTGCGTTGGATGGCTTGGCACAACCAGTTCTCCCATTGTCCGAGGCTCGAAATTCAAAGCGGGTTAAAGCCTACACCCTGCTCTCTGATCCACTAAACCTTGAAGCCCGGAGCCTCCGTGGGCTCGCATGAGAAGAGGGCCAAATCCTTTCTCTAAGCCGCAAGCTTTTTTCTGAGGCTTGGATGACGAAGAAAGGCCGGACCCCGGTCAGAGGATCTCTGGTTCAGCCTAAGACGGTGTCGTCCGAGAGTTTTCCGGGAGAAACCCCTAAAAACCCTGAATTCTACTCCCTACTCTGGAATATCCGAGATGCAGCAGATGCAGCTGCAGCCCGAAATGAAATTGCCGAGCCCGAGTGCTATGCCCACCGAACGCATAGCGGGTCCAAGCAACCAGCTGCGTTCCACCCTGGCGGTCCTGAGAGGAAGGCTCAACATTCAAGATCTTGGATTCCGAGGTCATCATGTTGGCTGGTATATAAACCAGAGTGAACCTTCTACGGACAGCCTGATGAAAACTCGTTTGGGCTGCGCACAGCTGGGGCACATCGGTCTGTGAGTCGAGTGGAAGATACACATAAACTCTGTATTTCCAGTATGAAAGGTTTCGGGGTGGGGCTTGAGCCCCCTGCTCTATACCCTTCACCGGGATCCTACTTCTGACATCGCACAGAGTTCCGGTGTTTGGGGTAGGAAATTGAAGCGAAAGGGGGTGCTTCCCACCGGAAAGGTGGAGTTTGTCATGCAGCCAGTAGGTGCCACCTGACCCTCTCCGACTGAAGTTCGACCCCCCAAGCGAACGGCAGACAGTAATAAAAAACCCTAAATTCTAAACCTGAAACCCTAAATTCCCCTACCCGCGAAGAACTCCCGGAAACTTTATGGTCTGAAGCCCCACGGTTCCTAAAGCCGCTGAAGCATAGGCCCAACTTTAGCCCAGGAAGCCCTGAGTCAGAATCCAAACCATGTGTTGTTCGTAAATTCGGTCCCTGGGAAATTGCGGGGGCTATTTTCCTCCTGTTGGCAGAGTTATTCAACCAGGCACCTGACGCAGAACACGTCTCGAGGAGAGCCCCCAAACGTGAAAGGCCTCCTTACACAGGAGCCAACTTCGCAACCTGAGGCATAGACCGTAAAAGCCACGTATCAATCTTCGACCTGAAATCGCCTGCAGCCCCTCTAAACTCTAAACCTTCAACACTGAACCCTCAATTGAAAGCCATAAGTCCTCAACTGTAAACCCTTAACCCTAGACCCTAATCTGCAAGCCATAAATTCCGAGATCTCCATGGAGAGGCTGCAAGTGCACCTACCGCTACGGAGGCATCGAGGTCGAAGCCCAGGAGTTTCCTCCGCAGCTTGGTCTGCTTTAGGATTCCGGTTGTTGGGTCTTACGTTTTTTCGGGTGTAGGTTTTGGGGCTTTATGGTTTCAGGGCTTCGGGTTTCGCAATTATTCTTCCAGACTTTTGGTTTTTAGCTTTTTTTGGGCGCCTGAGCTTTTGGGTTGCGAGTTCATGAAAGCCAGGGGTAGGAGGATCGATTGTCTCGGAAGTGTGCTCTTGCAAGCTATCCTCCGCAGTCTAAACCCTAAACCCTAAGCCCTTAAACCCTAAACCATAAACCTATACTGCATTGCAGTTGGAAAAGGGCCCATAGCAAAAAAAAACCCTAAACCCTAAACATCTCTAAACCCTAAGCCCTAAACCCTAAACCCTACTCTAAACCCTAAGCCCTAAACCCTAAACCCTAAACCCTAACAGTAGAGCCCAGACTCGACTAGGCCCCGGGTCGACCTTGAGCAGTCAGGCCTCCTACCCGGAAGATCAAGCCCTTGCAGCCCGAGACAGACCTAAACCCAGATACTATAGTATGCTAGAACATACTATCACATACTCTCATATACTATCATGAATTATCATATACTATCATATACTATAATATATTATATTATAATATGCTATATTACACTATGGTAGACTATAATATACTCTAATATGCTATCATATACAACAAAATACTCTAATATAATGCCCTAGAGCATTCAACTCCACAGTTCACAGCTTCGGGTCGTGCCCAGGTTCATGATTGAGCTCCTACGAGCTTCCATGTGCCCGGGAGTGCTCAATGTTCAGAGGGTGTCGGTTTGGGGTTTAGGGTTTAGGGGTTTAGGGTTTAGGGTTTAGGGTTTGGGGTTTAGGGGAGCTTAAGGCCAAGCTTAATCTAAGAGGTGAGGTACACGAGGCTTGCTCTGTATTTTGGATGCCTGTCAGTGCGTCAAGGATCTGATCTACCCTAGTCTGTCAGGGTATTCCCGCTGGTTGCGGATTGATTGGCTCCGAGCTGCCCACTTGTGCAAAGTACTTGAGCCCGTGCTTAAAACTTAATATCGCAAGCCCGAGCTTTTTCGTGAGGGCTCGAGGCTTTGTCTGACACGAGACCTGGGTTCGCACTATGTCTTTTAGATGGCTAGTGTAGTTGTTGCTATATGTTGGCAGTTATGAAGTCATAGAAGCCCTTCCGGCCCATCAGGCTACGAGGAAAAGAACCCATAAAAACGTAGTTAAACCATAACGGTAGAGCACTAAAGCGCAACCGACAAGCGCCGAACCCAAACCCTCACAGTACCTTCCTGGAACGTACAAATCCAGCATCCCGGAATGACGACAAGCCCCCACGGCTGCCTCTAGAACCCGTGAGGCTTCTGAAGACAAAAGTTCCAGACACGACATTCCGGTAAGGCGACCGAAAAAGCTCACCACTGCGCAGAGTGCCCACATACCGCCTGAGGCACTACTGCGGCATTACCAACGAAAGAGACTGGCCTGACTCCTGCAATCTCAACTACTACGAGGTGCAACTTCAGGGTCTAGCGATGTCAGGTGTTTTGGCACGTTTTCAGGGATGGCAGTGCATTTTGGGGATTGGGATATCCAGGTTCAGGCGTGAGTTTCAAGCGTAAAGGGCTTCAGATTGAGAAGCTTAAGGCATAGGATGAAGATAAGCCTGTAAAGCCCGCAGAAACCGTGCACCGTACATCTCTCGCGGCAAACAGAATTCAGGGTCCTGTAGGGTTTTTAGAGATTTCGGGTGCTGTCTAGGGTTGTTGAGACTTGGAGTCTTGCGACATATGTTTCTGTCGCTTGAGCGTTCAAACGTGGGGTGATGAAGTAAATCAGGGCTGCGGTTTTAGCTTGCGTGGATGGCAGCGGATTGTCGTTTCGGCACATTAGACGAAACCTCCGGGTCAAAGTCCTAAAGCGAAAGCTGACCTTAACTCAGACGCCGGGACCTCAGGCAGGCAAGCCCAGAAACGGGGCCCTTAATCCTAAACCGTACAGTCCTGTACCCGAGACCTGAAGGTGCGTACCTTGAATTTACCTATCCAAGGACGTTCTGCTAGTGACACCAAATGTTCGACATGTCTGACGTCCCAATCGTGTCACCAAGGGTTTTGGAGTATGTAGACCACTGCCCACTGCAGATTTTTTCCTCGCCCCGGAAACGCTGAACCCTCTTCAACCCTAATATAGGGGCCTTGGGTATGTACATGTAGAAGGCTGGGGACGTTATTCTCCCACTGAATAGGGGCCTTAATAATTACCTATACTATTTTGGGGCTTCCTTATGGTAATTATGGTATAATATACCCCAAGACCCTATTCTAATTATTAAGGCCCCCTATATTATGTTCGAAAGGATGGTGGAGCTTCGGTCGGCTGGCACGCAGACGACGAGTCTCTCTTCCAAGGGAAGCACCAGGATATCCGCGACCTGAGAGAAGTTTAGTTCAAAGGTTTCTTGTTGCCTGAGGCTCCCTTATTGCTTGCAGAATTTCAGATTTCAACACCAAGCTCAAAATTCGACAGACCTCATAGTACCCTAAACCCTAAACCCTAAACCCTGTCCTTATGAGTTACCTGCATAGTACAAGCCGAAGCCAGGCCCCAAGCCGATAAGCGCCCAGATGCTGCAGTGTCAATCCTCAAGCCTGAAACCCAAATCCCGAACCACCAAGCCATGAATTCTAGATCTTGCCTTAGAGAGTCGACGTGCAGGTTTCGAGTTTCCGCGGTTTCAACAGTCGGACTTTCGAGTTTCAGGTTGAGGGCGCAGGGTTTTTGATTCTGGCTCACGACTTTAGGGCGACTCAAGCCGATCCGGGCTGTATCCCAGCCAACCCACCCGAGGTTCGCCGTGCTTTCGACGTTGGGCTTTTCGCGTTTACCACACCTCCCAGAAATGCCAGGAGCAGAAGTCGGCAAACCACTACCTGTGATTGCAGCGCGTGCATTTCTTGCGCCGATACAAAAGCTCCAATGATGCGGGGTTTGCAAAGCTGATAAAGCAATACAATGTCGTACAACGAGTAGAATGAGCTCATGAAGGGAATGGGCTTCGAGTGCGATGGCCGTGTACCAAGCAAGATTTATCCCCACAGCCCATTCCAAGGCATCGTGTCGCTCTCCTTTGGGCAATCCCGGACCTTCGAGCTCCGCCGGAACTGGCCAGAGGCATGTAGGGTTTCAGGTGTATGGTTGGCTCCCAGAGAGTGTTTTGATGGGTTCGCGTCCGGGGGGCTGTTGAAAGGATTGCTCCTTGTGGGGGGTTGCGGGTTCCCAGCTTACGGATCTTAAGGGCTGCGGATTTGGTGGTTAAGGGTGTCTTAAGATTTGAGATGGCTCACGAAAGCATTGCGAAGGGTTTCAGTGGGGTGGTTTGGATGGCATGATTTTACGATGTTGACGTGATGATGATGTTGATGTGAGGTTCAGTCTCCTGGATTGTCGTGAGGTTGCGAGCCACGATGTGGGAGGAAGTAGCAGTAGTAGCAGTGGTAGGGCTAGTGGTAGTGGTAGTGCTGGTGGTCTGGTCGTGGTCGTGGGCGTGGTAGTGGTAGTGATACCTGATGATAGTAGCAGATGCAGTAGTAGTCGTCGTCGTAGTCGTCAGTAGTAGCCATCGTCGTTGTCATCGTAGTGTCGTGGCAAGTAGTACTCGTAGCGGCAGTAGCAGCAGTGGCACCAGTGCGAGCTGTAGCAACAGAAACAGCAGCAGAAGCGAAATTACAATCACTGCCAACGCAGTAACTCGCAGTATACCAGGGCGATGAGCTGGGTGTGGAGAGGATCGTGCAACTAGACCTGCATTGAGAAGCGAGAGCCGACATGGCGAGATTCCTTTTGTAGTGTTGACGATTGAATATGCCGAACATGCCGACTCCGGTTTTGGTTTTGGCGCACCTCAGGTGGCATGAAAACGGTGAAACGGTACATTCGGTACATCGTCACCTAGCAAAGGGTATCGGATTGAATTTCCCGCTTGTGCGGATGGCTTTTCTCGAGAGCTTCAGCTTAAGCAGCTTCCCAATCTTCAAAAACTAGTATGTCAAGTGGTGGTGTCGCAAGTACTGGGAAGGCCGAGCGGGTCCATTCGCCACGCCTGGGTTGAAGCAAATCTGTTCAGGACGTTGAACCGAACAGCAGCAACATTTCACTAGTACTACTGTCGTTTGTCCAACGAGAGTAGCTGCAGCAAAGGTAGGATTCCTAGTTGCAGAGGGTTATCATACTTTGGTGCGGGGTTCCTATTGCCGGCAATACCGATATTGGTCACCCTAATTGTGTACCAACCAGAAGCCTAATCCTAGCTGAAGCCTTCGCCAATTCTACATGCGAGACCTGCCCACACATGCCATGGAGCAACTATTCGACATCAAGGAACCAACGAAATCGCGGCCCACCGAGGTTAAGCAACGGCGACCTGATGACCATGGAAGGCATGTGGCCAGTTTCGGGTTCAGGCGGTAGGACCTTTTCGGACGTTCGTGAGTGCCTGAACGCCCTGACAGGCATGACGCAGAAGCACTTCCAACACCGGGTGCCCAAAGAGCGCTGTGAAGGGCCGAGGATAAATCTCACGTGGTGCCTGGCCTCGAAATTCATCGGGTTCGCGGTGCAGGGATTGGTTGTTCAGGCCTGCGGCTTCGGGTGTTGAAGCTGTGGGGTTTGGGTGACCAGGGCTTTTGGACCTTAAGCTTTTTGAGATATTGGCTTAAGGCTCAGGGCTGAGGGTTGATGTGTTTAGGTCTTCGGAGCAAGATCGGTACCGCGACCCGGGTTTGACCGGCTCGCAACAGCACGATGCATCGCCATCTGTCGCCAGATAGCACGTGTTGTGATGTTTGATCTGCAGCTGTCGGTCGAGTCCTTGCTGAAATGCGCCTGAAACTTCCTTTGCGGACCAGTGCAAGAGGCAAGGTGCACGATGCAAGACTTTAAGCTCCAAAGCCCCAGTGTCCCGTGTTGCCTTCATCACGTGGATGATGCCAGCATCCCGATCAGCTTCTTGGAACAGCATTGATTGCTCCTGCTAGGGAGACATCGAGTTGCCAGTGCAAGTCAGGGAGCAAGTCAGGGATTCAGCATTTCTTCCCTTAAAAGCGTGGCGGTCTGCGTTGTCACTGCTGGCCTGCCAAGGTTTCAAGTCCGTCGCTGAGGACTATGTGTTGCCTGGTCTTGTGGCTGGTTGTGGCAGACACTGTCCTGGCGACATCAACCGGTGATGCAGCGGCAAGCCATCCAATGATTGATGCATTCGTGGCTGCTGGCTTCGGCACCACGCCTCTGTGGCTTTCAGATTTGAAGCTCATGTCAGAGTGTGGCCAAACATCGGCAGAATCCCCAAAGGCGGATGAACTCATACCTGGCATTGTCGACAAAGCCTTAGCAAGCGCCCAAACTGACCATGGTCGCATCCTGGAATACGTGGACGAGGATATGCAGATTGGCGACAACCAAGGTATGAGTGTGCGCGGGGCGACCATCACATGCTTCGTTGCAAGCTCGCTGGCTGATAGCACCTTTGGCCCTGCGTCGTATGCAGCACATGTTGCTGCTTACGCTCCCCGCGGATACCGCTCAGAGCTCCCTGCAGATCCCCGGCTGGGACCCAACATGTCCTTGCTGGTTGAAGCCGATGTCATGGAAATGCCAGTCAAAGGCGCGCTCTTCACACCTCGCCACTACTGTTTCGACTTTGCCAGTGATGACATCCAGGCTGTGGAGCCTTCCTTTGATGGCTTCATCTCGAGATTCGCAAAGGCAGTCAGAAAGATACCTGTCAGGTACGGGCGAGGGCTTCAGAGCGTTACTGCCCGGTCAAACCGCTTGGTCCCTACGCCCAGCCAGTCTCGAAGCAGGCGCAGGCCAAGCCACATGTTCATGCGGGATGCATTTCGTGACCCCAAAGCCGAACTCCTCCACCTCATTGAGAAGGCGCACAACAGCACCTGTAGCCACGAATGCTCCACTCACATGTGCAACTGCTTGTTCCAAGATCTGAACTGCAGCCAAGATGACCTGCTGGAGGCGTTTGAGGCGTTCGATGAGCGTCCTTGCACAGCCACTGCGCAAAGTTTTTTGCAGTTCCTGTGGCTGCAGCAGGTGATCGAACACCACATGCACGCAAACGAGCACCTAGTTAATGCTGATATTTTGAGCTGGCCTTTTGTGCTATCTCCGTCAATCGCAGCAAGTGGCAAGACCTACCAGTATGGCCCCGTGAGTGTGGGGCAGTGGAACCCATTCAGCGGACAGAATGAGTCGAAAGCACCTGACCTGACACGTTTGATGCAGCTCACAGCTGCATTTGCAACAGTTCGAACTTGGATTGCGACGACACCGTGCTCGTCGCCAGAGCAAGCGCCTTCGCTGGTGCGGTTCAGCGGCGCCTGCATGAGCATACCGGCACTCCAACGACTCCATGGTGGCGTTCCCCGTACATTTGGCCACTTGCTTTTCTTCAGGCCAACAGAAAGTACTTTGAGGAGCATTGGGAATCGGGCACAGGGATGCACATGGCAGTCCTTGCCGCTGGAAACTTGACGCAGAAACAGGTCGGAAGGACGGCTGATTAGTTGATGGTGACAGAGTTTGACAATCCTGGCCCCTTGAAGGAGCTCATGGTTGCACAGTACGACTCAGCGCATGAAGTCTACGACAGAGCTGCAGAACAAGCGGATGCTGAGTCCCCCTGTTCGGATGCTGGGTAATTGTTAAGGAACTTGAGTTAAGTTACCATAGTCTGAATACATGGTAAATGATCTATAACAGTGTAGATTTCTCGATGACGGTAACTTAGTTTGAGTTTCAAGTCAGGATGTCACAAGTGATACCGATCTGCTGATCATGGTGGGAGCCATGGCTGCAGCAGCCTGTGGTGGCAGTCAGGCCATTGCGCAGTCAATGCACACGACCCTCCGCTGGATTTGCTTAGCTTGGATGGGGGGCCGGAAAGCTAAGCTAAGCCTGCCAGCGGATGTCGGCGCTTCCTGCCCTCCTACGAATTGTGTCTTACTGCACTTTGGTTTGCTGCCTCCGTCCTTTGCTACTATCCTGCTCTCGATCAACTTCAAAAGGAAAAGGCCGTGGCTCAATTCAGTCACAGCAGTGTGGACATGGTGGCGCGCTATGGAGGATGGGAGAGCACCGGCGCTGATCATGGAGGGAGACCAGTACTCGTCACGCTCGTGCATGCAGTGTCGCAGTGCGAAGGGCATCGGTTGAGTTTGATAGCATGCTTGTTTGCTGCTGGGGTTCTCTTTGGGCTCCTCGCGAACATTCCTTTCTTCTTCCGTGCCCGAGCTGCCTTGAAGCGGTACGTACACGGGATTTTGTTGAAGGAGCGCGAGACTGCCAAAGATACCTGGGTCACGGATGAAAAGCTTGCCTTATTCGATAGCTCTCCTCCACTCGTGTCAGTTGACCCGGCTGCGCCGACTAGTTTACAACCAGTGGTGCCACCTGGACCTGGGGGCACGCTAGCACGAGACGAAGAGGCTGGAACCAAAGCCGCGAGCCCTGTGGCACGCAGCAGCACACGTTGATAAAGACTGAGATTCATGCGAGTGCCTAGGCTTGTACAGGAGACCGATGGGGGCTCACCGGATAGTTTTTCTTTAGAATTTAGAAGGCAAAGCCCTCCGTTTGTTCACAGACGTATTGAGGTACTTAGACAGCACTGGTCAGTAGCACCAGTTGTTCCATATTGGTACGTTTTGCAACGTCTTCAACAGGCAAGGGGATTCTGTCCAGGACATCTGAAACTTCCTCATTGCTTATGCACCGTTTTGGTTATCTGCAATGTTGACGTCAGTGGTCCAGATTGGCATGGCTCTTGTGCTAAGGATAAAAGCGCATGGCAGAGGTTGTGGAGGTGCGTAGGTTCCCATTGCAGACGGCTTGTTTTGCAGGTGGATGGCATCAGGACCCTATAAAGCCTACTACGCCCTCCCGAGCTGGATCTCCTTTTCAAGTCTTTTCATTAAGACTGACAGATTTTCTTTCTGCTCTGAGGCATGCCTCCGAACAGCAGAACTGAGCCCAACTAAACCCGCGAACTCCTAACCACCCAAACCAGCACCCCAAGTACCCATGGACCCCTAGACTCTAGACTCTAGACCCATTGTGAACGTATCATTCGGCCCGAGGGCTAGTCCTCCGAACCCAGACATCCTGACGTGACTCTAGGTTTTGTGGTTTTCCGGGTTGAGGTTTCATGGGCCGCAGCGATGTACGGATTACAGCCAGGAGCTCTGCTTGTGAAGCTCTTTGGAGAATAGACCCCAAAGCCTACATCAAGCTCTAGATTCCGACAAGAAGCTTTCAGCTGAGGAGATGGGTCCGCAAGCATCATCCCAAATGTCCGCTTGCTCGCAATCGGCGATAGGCCGGAGCACCCCGGGCCCGAAACTCTCAAGCCTGAAACCCCAAAGCCTCCAGGCTCCGCAGCCTAGACCCCTACAGCCCCACGACACGCAACAGCCACAACGTGCCCGCTGAACCGCGGGCAGTCTGGTTGGCGGTACAGGATTCGATTTAAAGTGTATATCAGCGTTTATTCGGCTTTCAATTTTGGATGATGTGCTCAAGCAAAGGACGACTGGAAAGTATCTTTCTAGGTACAGTAGACACAAGCTTTGGAAGACGTAAAGTGCGGCTCGCCAATCACCTTGAGCCCCAAGCCCTGAAGCCCTGTAGGATATCGAATCCCCAAGCCCAAAAGATGCGTGCTGGACGATGATCGAAAAAACCCAGCGCCTCACCCAAAGAGCCCGAAACCTGGAAGTGAAACGGGCTTCAGGTTCTAGCAGAAGGCAAGAGCAAATCACCAGAAGCATCACATCTGTGGGAAGACATGCCGCTAGAAGGCGAGTTCTGTAGCTTTAAATTCAGAGCATGCTTGGGTTCATGTGTTTGCCCTAAAGTAGGGGCATAGTTATGAAATTTTTAGACGACAAGGCGTGTGCTGTGTCATTGCCAAGTTCCAGAGTCTATCTACTACAGTCTGCGGTTCCTGCAGATGAGAAGCTCCAATACCCTGAGGGCTTCGTTAGCTGGTCTTCCAGCTTTGGGACCGCGGCCTGTGGGTTCAGGCATCCATGAACCTCGAGGTTTAGGGTTTAGGGTTTAGGGTTTAGGGTTTAGGGTTTAGGGTTTAGGGAAACCTTACCGAAGTCTGAACGAAGCCGCCTGCTGCAGGTGGAGGGCTCCTACGTGGCCATAAGACGATGAGTTCCTGCCAAGCATTTGAGAGTGTCACGCTACACCATGGACACCCTACTATACCGACCCTAAGTCCTGCAGCCTAAAAAGTTGTCCATGCTTGGAAATGCTAATCAGAGTAGCATTGACAGGATCTCGCGCGACGAACTTGCCGATGTGCGGCGAGAGCTTGTTTCGATAGCAAATTCGGATGTCGCAGAGTTCCGGCCTCACACACGCAACCCGAAACTCGAAGTTTCGAAGATGCCATAATTCTAAGTTGCAAGCTCCTAGAGACCAGATGAGACCAGCTCAAACATAATACACGGAGCCGTTTCTGTTAGTCATCCCCACAAGACCCGGAAACCCTCCGACGCCCACCAATTGGGCCGCTTCCCACGGCAGTTTCAGGCCGCTCGCGGGCGCACTATAAACACGAAGCCCTCCGAATCCGCAGCTGAAGCCTCAACACCAAACCCGAACGGCCAGACGCCCTACTCTGAGAAGCATCCGACTAGGAGGATGGTTCCCGCTTCAGAGATGCGAGTGGAACACTTCGGAGCTCAAGTTTTGGGTGTGTGGGCTTCATCCTAGTGTACGGGCTGTTTGGAACGGTTAGGATTTGAGATGCGCCGATTTCGTGACTTGCGAAGCTTTCCAGTTTTAACGAAATCCCTATGGACACGGTGCAGGGTTTGGGGCTTTGAATTCGACGTTTAGGATAGGGGGATTTAGAGAAGTTGGCACCCGGAGAAGCAGCGGGAACCCTCCTGTTCAACTCTTTGAAACGTGGGTTCAAGCGCGCGGTCGGCACTGCTTGCGAGCCCTGAACTACGAACTTTCAAACCATGTAGCCATATACGTAAGCTTGAATCCCGAAAGGCTTAGACCCTGCAGCCGAAAAAGCCCTTGCCCTAAAACCTCCTAGCCCCGAAGCCGTCAACCCTGCAACCCAAATGCTTCAACTCCGCACCGTGGTTGCGTAAGCCCCTGCGAAGCCAGAAAGCCGCACGCAATAAAACTCAGTTCCCTAAACCCCAAAAATGCCCCTAACTGAGAGCCCAACTATGCAGGGACGTAAACTGTCAAGCACACGATCGTAAATCCTGAGCCCTGAACCCTCATTGCCGACGCACGCAGTGCCTTCCGATGTAGCAGATCGTGCTCGGCCCGTTTCGTCGGAAAACTGTTGTTCGAGCATTTAGTTAAATGTCGGGATTGAAGGGCGATGATCCTTCACCCGTCGAAATCATCAGTGGTACCATAATGGGTCCATATTGCAGAACCACCCCATTTCGGGTTTGGGTTGCTTCATCGGGATCCTTTTCAAGCTGGCTCGTCGAGTTTAGTCTAGTCTTCAGTCTCGGGGTTTCTGTTTGTCGTGTTGTACATCCACTGTTTAGAGCTCTTCTATCTGCAGGCCCCGACCCCGCCAAAAGAGACGAGCCCTGAAATGGTTAGACCTTGGGATGTCCGCCTCCCTCCCGAAGACCGGCATCTCAGAAAGCAGGGTGTGGGTTTCGTCACTTCCAATGTCCAAGCACGAGATCCCGAAACTCCTGGAAAGCCAGAGTCTGCTTCAATGGGTACCGCCGGTCTAGAGTCGAGAGTCGAGCGTAAAGCTTAGGGCTGAGGGCTTAGTATTTGGGGCACAAGCTGGCGGCAGAGCACACCGTGTGGTGTTTGGGGCTTATTGGTCTATGTTTGGGGTTCCAGCGCATCTCGGCAACTTCTCGTGAATACATCGCAGGCTTGAAGCTTGACGGAGAATCGAGGATTGAGAGTTTAGGTTGCAGTGCTGAGCCGTATCCCTAAACCCCGAATCCTAAACCCTTCAAAACTTTAAGCCCTAACCCCTGAATTCTAAAGCTGAGAGAGGCCGGTAAATGGCTCATGCACCCCCCTCAGCGTGACACCCCACCTTCTGAGCTGGGAGCCTAGTTTTGGTGAATGGTTTGGGTTTGGGGCCTTACAGGTTTGAGGATTCTTCCGAGTTTAGCCGAGCCATGGCCCGACCCTGGCTGCTGTGCACCTGGCTGCTCCCCTTCCTGCTGGCAGCACCAGGGCTCCGCGACTTTGAAACATGTAAGGCCTTCTACAGCTTTGATAGCAGGCTTTGGGGGCTCATGGCCTCCGGGTTTCGGGGCGATTTTCCCAGCTTCGACGCAGAGCAACAATCTTCGCAGGCTTCGAAGTCGACCCACAACCCTACACCCCTCACAGCCTCAGTTCGGAGGTTTAGGATTTTGGCCTTCGGACTGCGATGTTTTGGCGTGCTCTAGTGCAAAAATGTTGACTTCACACTTTGATCCCATCTTGTACTCCGTGCGAAATCCTGACTCCACGTTCCTTGACCAACGCCAGTAGTGTGTAATCCAAAACCCGAAATCCTGAACCTCGAGCCCGAAATCAATGGACCCAAGACTTTCTGCTATCTATCGACTAGTAGCACTATCATTCCAGGCTTTTGCTAGTAACCCTAAATCCGGTTGGTATCTTACCTAGACACCAGACCTGTAAACCCTTCAAACGCTGAGCAAATTTTCTAAGTCTTCCAGGACAGCTGCCGATGTGGAGGATGCCCCAGAGGCCAAGTTGGGGTTTATGTGGGCCTTATGGGTATTATTGTTATTACTACTTGAACGTTTTATTATTATTATTGTTATTGTTATTATTATTATTATTGTTATTATAGGGCTTTGAAGTTTTGGAGTTTGGGATGTTGAATTGAAGGTGGGTGTGGCCTTTCTGGTGGCTTAGCTGAGGTTTGTGCAAGATTTTATGGGTTGGCGTAGAGTTTCTATTGGGCTCCTCCGGGTTTCAAACTCAGGCTGTATCGTGCACAGGTCTGTCGAGGGTGTAGAGGGCCGGCTTATGCTTCTTGATACCCTGACATCGTGCCCATTGTGTTGAAGCTTTTGCTTAGGAGTTGTGCAGTGTCAAGCGCTTGAAGTGGTCAAGGTAGTGTGCCCGAAAGCCCCGAACCGACCAGACCCACAAACCTCAAATCCGAAAACCGCCCACGTCACGAAAGCTAGCCTCTGAGGCTAGCGGAGTTACGTACCCCAAGCGTCTGCTTCTATCAGGGGTATGGGGGACCCGGGGGGGGGGAAAGCCACGACAGGAGCCAATCGGCCCTGTTTGGCGAACCCGCCCCAGAGTTCAATTGAATGCGCAGTATAAAGGAGAAGCCAGGAGCCAACGATGCCCATGATGCGCAAGCGCTTCAAGAGAGTCGCACAGGGGCAAGGGGGCCTTTCAGGCTGCAGGGTTAGGGGGTCTGGGAATCTAAGCTCCGGACCTCACCGGTCAAACCCGGAGCGTGACAAATCGTAGATCCCAAGCGTTAACCCCGAACAGAACTCCATGTCCCAAAGCCGCAGGGAAGGCTTGAGGCTTCAGTCGGCTTACAGGGTACGAAGCAGGGTATCCTGTCCCAAGCGCGCAATTAGCCCCTCCAAAACCTTCGGAGGCCTGCGCCGGGGCCGAAAGCCCGGAGCTCTCCTTGCGGCAGCTCAGGGCCAGGCTTGGCAGCGGGTTCTGTGGCTTCTTAGGGAGTTTGGGCTCTGGGCAAGAGCGGCTGTGGGAGCTCAGCGTTCTTTCGGGTTTTGGGATCTGTAGGTGTTTAAGAGTCAAAGTCCAAGTGCCTTCTGACTCGGCTGTAGCATCTTGGAGTTCAGGATTTGGGCTCTTTACGGTTCGGCAAGGGGTCTTGCTTGAGGTTTGTAGAGGGGCTTGTAGCGTGCTCGTCTTGTCTGCGGAACCTACCTCTGGGCGTTGTTATTCGTGGACTAGTTTGCTTCTGCAGCAAATGCTTCGTTCGTGGTTCACTGCGGATAGTGGTGCTCAAGTTGTCTTTGCCGCCGAAACTTTATTAAAGCTTCAAGCCTAGTCTCGAGACAGTAAGTCTTGAAGTGTACTCGAAATCGTGGCGAAGCGTCTGCGGGGCTCCATGCAGAGAACCTTCCTTATGGTCAGCAACTTACACTCGAAGCGAGGGACAAACTAGCGGTCTGTAAAACCTTAGCGACTGCCGGGCAGGCGATTGAACGGCACAGAGTCGGCCTCTGCGGATAGCTTCTTCAAGGACAGCAAGAAGGCTTAGGGTTTCGGGCACAGGATTTAGGCTTCGGTGGTAGTCGTTGTTGTGAGACGTTCATCAAGATTTTCAAGATATCCATGAGACTTACCTGTCTAGACAATCCTCAACTTTAAAACTCTGAATCCAATGACCTGAACCCAGTCTTGTACAATTCTGGCACATGATTCAATCTGAGAGTTATGTTTGCATTGGTGTTTTCTTCAGGATACTGTCACAAATTTCCAGGGCAGTGCACAATCATAAGAACATCAAGTGGGAGCAGAACCTGAACTTGAAACACGTCCCCCCCAAGTCAGTAGCGAATCATCCAAAACCGCATGCCGTCGTCCCACAATCCTATCACCAAATCCGTTCTGAAACCGAAGCCGACCGACCGAAGCCGGGGACCTGACAGCTCAGACCGGAAAGGTTGGGACCTGACACCCGCTGGACAACACCGACTTAACCTGCAGTGATACGGCCGGATCTCACAAAAACCTGAACCCTCGAAACTGCCTGAACCGTGCTTCTGCAAAAGACGCTCTGTGGGTTGGTGACCTCCGGGCAATGTCGCGATTGCAAGTGGGAAACTGTAACTGGAAAGCTGGACAACCTGGTGCACGAATGACCCACTGCCTGAAACAACAAAGCCGAAACCCTGCAGGGATTGTGTTGCCTTCTCAGCAGCAGGACGGCATGCGCTGCGCCAGCATCACGGCCCCGGACGCTGGTCTTAAGAGCATCGTTCGTCAAGTGCAAACTCAGGGCTTCCACAGTTTCCATTCTTCAAGGTCTGACAGTCTCCTTGCGGTGTAAAAAGTCAGAGGATTGAGGGGTTCGCGCGTTTAGGGTTTGAGCTTCGAGAGTTGGACCTGTGCAGGATTGCGGAACGTGCGATTTGCAGATTGGGAGACGCATTTGGGGCTTTAGCGGCAAGGTGTATGTGCTTGGGCATGTTTCAAAGACTGCCTGCCTGAGATGGTATGCCGTGGACATATGGTTTTGGTAGGCTCGTTGACGCTGCTTCTCATTGAGCACTCGTGTATATGGTTTTGTATGTATGTCTTTGTGCACATACAAAGATAGACATCTACCTGTTTATATCCACGTTGGGCCCCCAAACCCTGAACCAAAGCCGATATTGAATTGGATGGAGTCCCGTATGCTCGTAAGATCGGGGATTTGGAAATGAAAGGCCCAGTAGCCAAGATCAGTTTTGGCTTGTGCACAGAAGCGGTGGGTGATCTTTATATTATATTATATATATATATATATATATTATATCATATTATATTATATATTTATATTATATTAGATTAGATTATGTTATATTATATTATATTATATTATATTATATTAGATTATATTAGATTATATTATATTAGATTATATTATATTATATTATATTATATTATATTATATTATGTTATATTATATTACATTATATTATATTATATTATGTTATATTCTATATATATATATATATGTATATTTACATATATGTAAATCCTAGCTGCGTAGGGTTTAGGGTTATAAAACCCTAAACCCTAGACCCTAAACCCTGGCCCTCAACCTCCCTGAAACTTCAACCCTAAATGCCTCACCCGAAACCCCAGACCCTAATCCCTGCACCTCAGACAGCTTAAAAACCCAAAAAGAAAAAAAACGCGGTCCAGACCAACGTCTCTCCACTTTCCGTGAGGCCCTTGATCAGCATCCACATCTCCTGCTTGCGGGCTGCAGAAGGATAGGTTCCACGAGAAGCCTCGGTATGAATACTTAGTAGTCATAAAGAGGACTGAGTAATCACGGGTAGTCAAAGCAGGAGAGCAATAAGATAAGTAATCGTTATTCCTAACCACGATACCAGCCTCAGAAGCGAAAGAGCCCCAGCCCTAAACCCTAAACCCCAAGCAGCACAATCATCCCTAAGCCTTAAACCCTACTGGAAGCGCTAAACCCAAAGCCCCTAAGCCCTGAACCCCCAGTAACTCTGAGAACACCCCGAGGATCCGCAGACAATAGATTGGAGCTTTGGGTTCGGAGCCTAGGCTGTGTCGTTTGCAGTTTAGGGTCTAGGTTTGGAGCTTCAGGGTTTTGGATGTTTAGGGTTTAGGGTTTAGGGTTTAGGGTTTAGGGTTTAGGGTTTAGGGTTTAGGGTTTAGGGTTTAGGTTTGGATGTTTAGGGTTTACGTTAAGGTTTGCGGGCTGTGGGTGTCTCAGTGAAGGGCGCTGGTGCTAAAAGCACCGTCGCCACCCCCTCTAGCAGGCTCTGCCAGACCCGCGGCGTACCACTAAACCCTAAACCCTAAACCCCTAAACCCTAAACCCTAAACTTCTGCAATGAAAGCCCCATCTCGCCGATAAACAGAATGAACTCTCTGCAGGCCTCTGCTTTCAAACCGAAAACCCCGAAACTCTGCAAAACAACAACCCTAAACCCTAAACCCTAAACCGTAACATGTCCACCTTGAACTCTGGTCTCAGCCGCACGGAGCGGGCGAGTCGCACGAGTCTGACGGTCCTGGGGCGGACGTGGGTCTTTACTGTCGGGGTTTAGGGTTTAGGGTTTAGGGGGGCTTCGTGATTAGAACTGACTTTTGGTGAAAATTTGGGCTATAATATGGTCTGACTATATAGGGACTATACGGGCCTCTACTGCAAAGTATCCAGAAGGCATTGAGGGTGTGTCACATCCTGAACCCCAAGCTCGAGTTAGAGCTACATGTAGGCCTTATGGCTTAGATTCTACCAGAAGGGTTCAGGGTTGATGGCTTGTTCTCACCTTCCTAGCACGTGGGCACATCTCTTTGGTTAAGGGTTCCGTTCTGGTTTGGGTGTCAGGGTGCAAGATGCTGCTTGAGTTGGTAACGGTCTGGCCGAAGAGCCCGATTCGAGGCCCCAAACCCCAAAATCCAAAAGCAAGCAGCACTAAGTTGCTAAAATCCCTGCATCCACGGATGGGGTTTGGATTTCTGATTTCAGGCAGTTTGGGTTTAAGGTTTAGGTTCTTGGTTGCGTATCGGGTTTTGGGTTTACGGCTTAGAGCTTCGGGTTACAAAGAACAAGCCGCAGAAGCTAACTAACACATTGATGCTTCTACTAGGTTTTTCTAGAAAAACCTAGTAGAACATCAACATGTCCAGGCCAACTCTGATTTGCAGCTGCTTTCGTCAGTTGTGTTGCAGGGACTTCGAGTCTTTCCCGGCGCGTCCTCAAAGCGGTGAACTTTCGAAGCAGGTCGACCTTGTGGAGTTGAGGGTTCAAGGTTTAGGGCCTTACATGGGGTTTAGGGGTTTAGGGTTTAGGGTTTAGGCTCTAGGGGTTTAGGGGTTTAGGGTTTAATTAGGGGTTGAAGGGTTAGCTAGGGCTTCTGCAAAGGTCTCTGCAAGGTTCTAACAGGATTGAGGGTTCAGGGCTCCGCGTCCCTGATTTTTGCGGACCCCTTTCTATCAGCAAAAGAAATCCCGTTGAAGATGCTTGAATTTTGGATCCTTTCACAAGATCTACCACGGGCACCCACATCGCATTGGGTTTGGAGTTCCCAGCCCGGCGCCGGTGGCTTGAACCCTGAACCTACGGTTAGGTTTCTGGGTTCAGTTGTAGAGTTTGCCGTGAACCCTGAACCCGAAACACGCACACAACCACGACAAGACCCTCTGCATTTGCACAACCATCATGAAGCCCTTACACCTTACAGGACCTTAGGACCTTTGTGTAACCGACTGGGGTGTTGGGGCATAGAGGTTACAAAGGACTAGCATTACCAAGTGGGGGTTTCCGAAAATAGGGGACCCTAATCTAGTACCCTTAATAGTAGGATCCTTATTACAAGGACCCAAAAATAAGGTACCCCTAATTTTCGGAAACTCCCAAGTCCTCAAAGCCCTGTAGTACTTACGGCCCCGCCCACCTCGATCTGCAGAGGCCCGAAGATCCACGTGGTGAGCACGGCGATGAAGACGAGGAACACGTCCAAGGAGTTCTGGTGCCCCGGGGTGCGGCTTTGAGGTGTAGGGTTTTGGGTGTCGGACGGTTCAGGCACTCTCGGGTGTCGGAGGGGATGGTGGGGAGGGCTTTCAGCAAGCAGAGGTCAGAGCAGCTGTTTGAAATTTCATGGGTCTCTTGAGAGTCCTGTCGTAACAGTCTCCGGCCCATACCAGCCACATCGTCTGTTAGATTACAAGTCTACTTTGTCTGCGCAAGCAGTCATGAAGACAAGGAGCCCAACATATGTCCTACGATGTGCTGGTGAACATCATCTACCCTAACTATTACACTTCCTGCATGTTTATGATGATCGAAACGAACGAAATCCTTCACCGAATCAATACGCTCTGCAGTCTCAATTCTGACCTCAAACCACGCAACATCCAAAACCGACAGTTCCTGAAACCGCTGAACCATGAGACATAGCCCTTCAACCGGACCCGAACCCCTACATCTTGCCTCCCCTGAACCCCTGACTCCAAACCAGACACCACCCCTCACAGTAATGTAGGGGCCCAACTTATTGCCAATACTATTGTGGGGGTTCCTTAGTATAAATTTTGTATAGTTTCATGGGCCCCAAAATCCTCTTCGAATTATTCAGGCCCCTCTTTTACCCTGTATGGTAACGAAAGGGTTGGTGCCTCCTTCCGGACCAGGTACGTCCAGCCCCAGCACATGGTGGACAGGGTCAGTTCGCACACGAAGGCCTGAATTGGTGGTGGAGCTCGTGGTTCTGAGTTCAGGGTTCAGGCTCGGAGGCTTAGGGTTTGGAGGTTTAGGGTTTAGGGTTGGAGGTTTAGGGTTTGGGGGTTTCAGGGGCTTAAGGGCTTGGGGTTTAGGGTCGTTGTCAATAAGGCCTCGGTGTATTAAACTACTAAAACAGTACAGAGACTGCAAGAGGTTTTTATCAGTAACTTATTAAACCCCACACTCAACCCTTGGAGGATCTGGTAGAGGTATCAGCAGGGCTCCTTTTAGTTGTGGTTGTGGCTTGGACTCTCGGGTTTAGGGCTCGCCTGTGCGATTTAGGGTTTAGGGTTTGGGCTTTAGGTTGAGGGTTCGGGGATCATGCTTAAAGGATCATGGGACTTAGTAAGTAGGGTTATAACTAAGGTAACTATACTTATAACCCCAATTAGGGGACTTATAACCTTACTTACTAAGTCCCATGATCCTTCATGTGTTTTCGGGTTTTTGGGGAGTCCGGGGGCTTTGGCCAAAACCGGCCTGCCTTGATTGGAAGTCCTTGTAGTTCTCTCGAAGCACCCGAACACCCCGGCTCGATTTAGGGTTTAGGGTTTAGGGTTTACGGTTTACTGTTTAGGGTTTAGGGATTGCAGTGAAGTGACGGCTTCGGGTGTTAGCCCTAGGAGTAGCACTGGGCCCTCCCCGCACACCCCTGGCCTCATGCATTCCCACGTGCGGTTCGGGAGCCCGACACCCTCGACTCTAGACCCCCAACCCCAGATCCTCAACACTGAATCTCAAAAAACCAGCCCTACCCTGAAACCCTCAACCCGAAACCCCGAAACGCAAAACCCAAAGCCCCATAGGCCTTTAAACCTCAACATCCTGCCCTTGGTTCCCCCTGAGCCCCCGAGCGAAGGTAAAAACATGCTCAAGCGCCGCTGAGATGTCCTGCATGTGTGTGTGTATATATATATATATGTGTGTATATATACATGTGTAGATCTGTGTATGTATGTGTATATATACTGTGTGTGTAATATCGATGTATGTATGTATGTATGTATGTATGTATGTATGTAAGTAAGAAAGCTTGCATGTATGTATGTGTGTGTATGTATGTATGCATGTCATACATGTACATATACATATACATATACATATGCAACTCCATATAAACAGACATATGCATGTGCATTCTCATACACGCTATACCTATACATATACATACACACATACCTGTATAGATTCTACAGAGAGTAGCACGTTGGGTTTGGAGCTTATACTTGACGGATTCGGAGACTTTGCAACTAGACTATTGGTAGGTTCATGATAGGGATTCTCTGTTTGAGCTCTTGTGGAATGATGCGTTATGTGTCTGATCTTTTCAGTGCGTGCAATAAGGAGGTCTGGCGATTGATACGCTCTAGGTACGTGGAGGGCAAAGCTGAGCTGAAATCCCTTGTGGCCATCCTAGGGACGTATATAAACCACACAACTAACAGGCTTTCAGGCTTCGGGGTTTGAGCGGTACGGGCTCTTTACGGTTATGCGCTTCGGGTTGTTGTCAGGGTTTGTGGCATTCAGGGTTCAAAGTTTTGGGCTTCGGATTACTCGCCTTTGAGGCTTTTTGGGTTAGTTGTTGGGCTTCAAGGATTTGGGTTTAGGGTTT
>CAJNDV010000560.1:0-11722 GCA_905221635.1 Symbiodinium sp. CCMP2456
GAGTAGGAGTAGGAGTAGGAGTCGTACTCGTAGTCGTCACCGTCATCGTAGTAGTAGTAGTAGTCGTCGTCGTGGTGGTGGTGGTGGTAGTAGCAGTAGTAGTGGTGGTAGTGGTAGTGGTAGTGGTAGTCGTAGTAGTGGTAGTCGTAGTAGTAGTAGTAGTAGTAGTAGTAGCAGCAGCAGCAATAGTCAAATTGTGTGTGTATTGATATTATGAAAATTACTGTTGTTCTTATCATCATTTGTCAGCTTTTGAGAATCATGTTACATGTGCCCTAGCTTTCTACCCTGGCTGATATCCCAAACTCCGGAAGTCCTTCCCTTGCCTCTAGTATTGCTGTACCGTCGTAGTACTTTCTCCCGTACTCAAGCAGTTCTGTCCTGCTGGTACTATGCATGTTTCGCCATTCCGGGATCTCCAGTGAGTCGAAACCTACAAGACGGATGGGGTCTGTTTTCCGATGCAGGACCCTCAGCGCCAAGTGCCGGTCCAGCCACGGAAGCTGCAGAAATGCCAGTTAGCAGCCAGACCCGGCAATGAAGCCCGTTTACTGTAGCCGTCAAATCACGGCTCCCCCCAAAAAAACCTTCTGCCCAAACCACAACCCTCTCAGAATCTCTGCTATGGAGTTCCAGCGGTATTGGTAGTCGTGCAGTTTTCCTAATTAGTAGTTCATGTACACTGGCAGGAGCAGCAGCAGCTGCAGCAGTAGACGCATTAACAGTGTAGCAGTAAGCAGCATCGGTCGTCCTGTTGGCGGCCGCGGCGGTGGCGGGAGTAGTGGGAGTGTTAGTGGCGACCCCTGATCTTTTTACCGCAGCTTCACTGGGGCCATGGAATGCCAAAGTGAGTACCTGCTCACTTTACTGATTGCGGATGAACTTTCCTGAGAGCTGCGCAGCTTAATCTTGGACCAGCACTTATTGGTTTTAATCTGCCGCAGCAGATGGCGGCGGCCATCTGCAACAGTCCAAGGACCAGACGGTTCAAGTTCAACTGCCAAGTTTCTAGAGCAGGGCCAACCAGTCCGAAATCAGGATCTGATAGTTGCGAGCTTTCATGTGCGGCTTGCTACCTGCTGCTCAGTTTTGGTGACTGCTTCAAACGTTTGCTTGCTACCCGCTACTGTCTGCTACCTGGGCCGTAAACCCTAAACCTTAAACCCTAAACCCTTAACCTTAAACCCTAAGTTGTTGGCATAGGGTTAAGACCTTACGCAGGCGATAAATACTGAGCGGAAGACCGCTAATTAGTGCCCTCGTCGATGGCACGGCCACTGTCGCCAAACCCTAAACCCTGAGCCCTAAACTCCAGAGTTTAGGGTTTAGGGACTACCCATAGTCTCCATTGTAGTTATTTTTTGGTTTAACCCATTTTCATTAAGGATTTTATAAGGTATCCCCGAAAAGAACTACAATGGAGACTATAGGTATATCACTAAGTCGGCAAGCCCACCGAAGTGCTGAAAGCGTTAAACCCTAAACCCTAAACCCTAAAACCTAAACCGTTTAAAGGCAAGTGCTCGATGAACCTCGACCTTGGTCGGTGCGCAGGCTTTCTAATTCTCCGCGAATCAGCCACCAAGTTTTGCGACACCTTCACGGGGGGCAGCCTTGAAGCCTTGAACCTTTAAGCGTAACTCTAAATAGAAGATACATCTGGGAAAGGTAAGCACGTTTAGGGTTTAGGGTTTAGGGTTTAGGGTTTAGGGTTTAGGGTTTAGGGTTTAGGGTTTAGGGTTTAGGGTTTAGGGTGCATCCCAACAGTTCCGATAGGGTTGTGGGGTTCCTTCAAACCCTTGACCTATCTGAAGCACCAAACCTCAAGGGATCAGCCCATCATATGGGCAGTTCTCTAAATTAGGGTCCCTTTTAGGGTCCTTTTTATAAGAGTGCCGTACTATATTGGGGACCTAAAAAGGGACCCTAGTTTAGAGAACTACCCATATGTTGTGTTGCGGCTGTGTTGGATTGACGAAGTTTCGTGTGGTTTTCGTCGCTAGTCAACCCGTTTGTTGCGGGCAGGGCCTGAATTTCAATGCCCCGCGCGAGACGGAGGTCTCTTTCATGATCTAACTATAGTCTCCATTGTAGTTCCTTTTTTTGGTTTAACCAATTATATATTAAGGAATTTATAAGGTATCCCCAAAAAGGAACTACAATGGAGACTACAGGTAAGCCATAAGTATAGAGGCCTTAGTAATTAGAATGGGGTTGTGGGGCCCATCATACTATAATTATAATAAGGAGCCCCCCAAAATCAAATAGTATTGGTACGTATTTAGGCTTCTATATTAAACCCCAAGAAATTGTTGCCACAGCAACCAGTAGGGTTTGAAGGAGGTTTACAGGTTCGAGGCATGTGGGGTTGGTACTGGGATGGCAAAGGATGTGCAGGACGTACATCCTTGCTACTCACGGGGTGTAGAGCTTCGGGTTTCAACCAAGTTGGCATTGCCTGCGCAGTTCTTCTTGTGATTTTTGCTGCAGCAACGGTGTGATTCGCTCCGGTTTGTCGTCTGCCCGAAACTGTATGACCAGCTCTACACCCTAAACCCTAAACCCTAAACAACGGCGTGAGCCAGGAAGAGCTGGGGGCTCGCCTGAAGGAAATTGTCATGAGTCTTAAGTTGTTCGGCTTGTGGTGACGTCACAATCGTTTGAAGCCACAGTGCGACTGGTAACCGAAGACGATGCGGACAAGAGCAGCAATGGATAAACAATCATTAATATCACCAGATGACTGTGTACAACGACGGTTGGTCGCCTGTCGTCGGCCCAGTCAGCCATCGGCTGCATTCCCACGTTGAGTCAGTTGAGATTTGACAAGGAACTGTTGGTCGCCTGTGGTCGACCCAGTCAGCCATTGGCTGGATTTCCATGTTTAGATTTTGACAGTCTTTTCGGACGCAGCTGGGCTGGCCTGTGGCAAGTTCTAGTTCTTGCAGCTGGACTTGGAATGTGTAGTACAAGCACCTGCGTCCTGCGGTCGCACTTCTGGTCCAAAATCCTGGTTTCAAATCCTTCACCCTTGGAAAGAGAAGCCCTAAACCCTAAACTGTCTTCCACACATAAGCCCTCATTCAAAACCCCCTCTAGGCCCCTCAGGGGGCCCGATTTTTCACTCGTTAAGCCCCTCCCATGGCCCCGGCGGTGGACCTTTGAGGTTTTCTCTCAAAAAGACGTGGTGTTTCTGTAAATTCTGCTCTCCGTACTGTTATGGTTATCATAGTGTCACTGATACAATTATGGTCATTACTCGTATCATTGCAGAAGGGTGTTTGACAGGAGTCCCGCCTGCTGCTCGACAGCGGGACTACCGCGTAAAGAGCCACGCAAGCCGGGCCCCTGATCCTAAACACTGTGGAAGCAGCTGCCAAAGCCTAAGACTGCCTTTGTGGTAGTTGATAGGAGTCTTACACGGGATGGGGTCAGCCCTCTGGGGCCTTTGGGATTCGCGATCGCCAGGTTCACGACCATGCCCAAACATCATCACTGGGCTCCACATCATGCAGATGATTGATACTCCAGTCACAACATTTCTGTTATACTATACTAACGCTGAGAGTAAGCTTTCTTCTGCCCCTTTTTACCTAGATAAGCCCTAAACCCCACAAGCCCCAAACCCTAAAAGCCCTAAACCCTAAACCCTAAAAGCCCTAAACCCTAAACCCTAAAAGCCCTAAACCCCAAACCCTAGCTCTTGTGACTCCTGTAGTAACCCTTGTCCTCGGCCTCACGACTGACATCTTTGCGAGTTGCCACCGGCCAGCTCAAGCCAGACCTGCCCAGCCTGTTCTCCTTGGCGTTTTAAAACGGGGGTTTACGGTTTTAGGGCTGAGGGCTTAGGGTTTAGGGCTTAGGGCTTAAGGGTTAGGGTTTAGGGTGTAGGGCATGGGGCCATAAGCTTTGCAATAAAGGTCCCCTTACAGAGCTTCCCAGAAGGTTCCCAAAAAGTCCTAAACCCTAAACCCTAAACCCTAAAACCCTAAACCCTAAACCCTAAACCCTTAACCCTAAATATCCTAAACTTGATGCTTCAGGTCATGGAGCTGAGGTTAGCTTATGGCTTTTGGAGCTTTGAGAGTTTGTGCAGCAGAAATTTTAGGGTTTAGGGTTTAGGGTGTAGTGGCTTTAGGAGCTTTGAAAGTTTATGCAGCAGAAATTTTAGGGTTTAGGGTTTAGGGTGTAGTGGCTTTAGGCGCTTTGAGAGTTTATGCAGCAGAAATTTTCAGACTGACTGCCGCAATCAGGCAGCCCAGTGCATAAGATGTTCTTGCCATAAGCCCCGAAGGCCATTGAGCCAAAAGTTTTCAAGACACACTTAACGCTGATGGTTGAGGGTTAACTGGTTTCAGGTTCACAACTCTACCCCAAACTCAATCCCACCCCCACATCGGGCTTAAACGCAGCGAGGCATCCTAGTGGTCCGTTCCTGCAGTTTCCAGTCGTTTGAATGAGGGCGCCATAGATCCTGAACCATAAAACTCAAACCTAATGCTCTAGCCTAGTTCCCCAATACCCAACCTTTGAACTTTTGGGTTCTTATAATTTTTGGGCTCTGATAATTAAGTAGTAATCTGAAAGTGAAACCTTTTATTTCCTTGGCTTACTGGGGAAGTAAGCTCGGCTATAGAGCTTGAACCCGAAGATTAATGTTTTGGGGATCCTGTCAACGTGCTTCAGGCTGTGCCTCAAGGGCTTAGGGTGACAAGCTCGACTTGGTGTTTCTATGCATGCCTACATATAAATATATATATATATATATATATACTCATACACATATACATAAAGAATTATATATACATGAATGAGCATATATATATATATAATATGTATTTATTTATTTATGTATTTATTTATTTATTTATTTACTTAATACATAATTTCAATATTTACGTATGCACATATGTATATATGCATAGACATACCCTAAACCCTTGACCCTAAACCCTAAACCCTAAATCCTAAACCCCTAAACCCCTAAACCCCTAAACCCCTAAACCCCTAAACCCTAAACCCTACGAGCCCACGGAACTAGATGAAGCCCTGGGACCTTCTTGGAAAGTATACCGAAGTCACTTGGTTGAGGGCACTTTCGGGATGGAGTCTAGTCCAGGGTCAAAGTTTAGGGTTTAGGGTTTAGGGTTTAGGGCTTCGTCATGACTTAGATAGGCAAGGGGAGAACTTAAGCCTTTAGGCCTTAAGCGTGAGGTCTATCCTAAAAGTTTGAACTTTTTTGGGCTTGGTTGTTCAAGAAGAGATGGCGTCGAAGAGGATTTTTAGCGAACAGAGCGAGTTTGTGTCCAACGGGCTTCGACAGTAGTAGTCACTAACCATTGGTTGTAATGGTTAGCACATTCTTGATAGCATTGATTGCGGTAGAGCGAAGGTTGTGGATGGCACCTGGTTGTTTGTTGGTTTGTTTGTTGGTTGGTTGGTTGGTTCCCGAGATGTGTCTTGCACACACTAGCAGCATTAAGCACAACAGAGCCGACTCGAAGCCGCCAGCTGAAGTCTTTTCACAATGCGCCTTCAACACAAACTGGGTTCTTGTTAAGGGGTTTAATTTAAGTTACCATAATAAGGAAACCATATTATTTACTATAGATCCCTATTATGGTAACTTAAATTAAATCCCTTAACAAGAACCCAGCAAAACATGATGCAAAGCACTCCATCCTGCTGTAGACGTTCACGGCCCTAAACCCCGAAAGCTTAAAACCCATCTATCGAACCGGAAGAAGCGGTGTGTCTCTGGTGCCTGCGAAGGTTTATCTGGGCCGTCCTGGCTTTGCATCCTGGGGTGCCGGCGGCCCCACGAGGCAAGTTTTAAGGCGGTTTAGGGTTTAGGGTCAGGGGTTTAGGGTTTAGGGTTTCATCAAGCCCTACCTGAGTTCTACCATATACTTGTTTGTAGTTCCTTCTTATTAAACCGAATATGAGATTTAACGGCACCCGACAGGAAAAAACAAGCTACCGCAACATTGAACAGGCACCATTCGATTGGCAAGCTTCCGAGTGCGCAGCATCGCTCAGCCCCGAAAATCTAAGCCCTAAACCCTGACCCTAAACCGTAAACCTTGTGGCTAAGTTGCAAACCCCCGGTTCTACACCCGAATCCTCGACAGTCCAAAACTTCGACCACAAAAAGAACGGTTGAAGACCATCAACAGGCCTGCCACAGCATATTCGACGTGAGTCCCTGGGTTCTAAACCGTGTATACTTTGTTGTTGTATGTCTGTGATGTAGATAACCATATGCAAGTGTATCGATAAAGACAAGAGTTAGATGCATGGAATTACAGAGCTCGGAAGTCGTTCTGGCTGTATTATAGACGCCTAAAATATTTATTAATATCAGTGCTTAGGGTTCCTTGTTATAGATATACCATAAAGGAGCCCAGAACCCTATTCTAGTTATTACGGCCCCTATATGCAAAGGGTGTGGGGAAGTGTGGGGAAGTGGTTTTGGACTGGTGAGGCAATTGGCCAGACATGCAGTCGCTGACGTGGAAACACACCAGGCTTGCAGACTTTAGGGTTTCGGGTTTAGGGTTTAGGGGTTTCGGGGTTTCGGGGGTTTCGGGATTTGGGGGTGTGGGGGTTTGGGGTTGAACGGTTTAGGGTTTATAGGGTGTGTGGAAGCACACCTGGCTTGCAGACTTTCGGGTTCTCTCCAGCCTTTACGTTCGAGGGCTTTGCAAGGAAGGGTTTGGGAATTCAGGATTTTAGGGGCTTGACTTGACGGTTTACGACTGAGGCTACGCATGAGAAAGTCGTGCTTCGCAGGGCCTGATGCAAGCACTGAGATATGTAATTACACGTGCGTTTTGGGGTTAACCGTAAACCCTAAACCCTCAACCCTCGACCCTAAACCCTAAACCGCATACTTCAAGTACAAAAGACACCCTGACCTGAGCTATAGTATTTAGTTTTCAATTTATTTTAATTATTCCCGCCGATGCATTATGCTTTAGAGGTCTCGACTTTTGCATGCAACGATTTGGGGTTTATGGCAGCCCGGTTTGAGGACCTGAGATAATGGGCTTTAATAGAACTGTAGGTTGTTCAGGGATTAGGGGTCTAGGGGTTTACGGTTTACGGGGTTTAGGGTGTTTAGGGATTGGGCTTCAAGCGCTTTTCGGGTTTGGGCATGTAGTCGCGGGGAGGTTTCAGGAAATTAGGGCACGTTGCTAGAAAGTCCTGCTGCTAAGGATCGCGCTTCTTTTGTGGTCTTGCAGTATGTAGTAGGGTCTCTCTTCTTTTCTGCAAGGCTCATGCATTCCGGGATCCGGCATGTGAGCTGCAGCTCTGCCCCAAACCCTAAAGTTCAGGGTTCAGGGGTTTAGGGAAGCCTAAACTCCGATTCAGGGCATTCTTGGGTGTCTTTGAGGCTGCTCTTTTCTTCGGCGTGGCTTGAAGATAGCGGGTTTTGAGTTTTGGGGATTCGGAATTTGTGGGTTTTAGTCTGTGGTCAGAGTCTTCTGGTGTGGCCCAAAACCCGTTCATGGGGTTTAGGGCTTAGAGTTTTGTACCGGGTGCCTGACTTCCTGGTTGACATCACTCGGCGATTTTCGAGCTAAGGGCAAGTGTCCTGTGCCAACAGGTCTTGCTCGTTGCAAGGTCTGAACAACTATCAAGAAGATAGCTGCAACATAAAAGTATAATAGACCCCAAAATCCTGCAACATAAACGTAAAGTAGACCCCACCCCAAAACCCTGCAACATAAAAGTGCAATAGACCCCCAAAACCCTGTTGTAATCATTTGGGGCCTTTCTATTCCACCCCTTGAACCCCCAACCACCGACAAAGCTAGAGGTCGGTGTCACCTCGACCTTAGGCGCAGGGACACGATTCTCGCATCCTTTGCCTTGTTGTTTGAGGTGGCTGTTTCTATGCCGGATGAAGAAGAGCCTCTAAGCATGAGCAAAAAAATTGGCCCTACCACGCTAGCTATCCCAGATATAGGAACGAATAGGTCAGTAGGCCATGGTCATATACGGGCAGCAACTTACCACGCGGATAACCGTGTTGTTTGAATCCTCAACCTCCGCGTTTTCAGGAAGTGGACCAAGCTGCTGACGCCCAGGTTAGCGTACTCAGGCGGGCATGAACCCCTAAACCCTAAACCCTAAACCCTAAACCCTAACCTTCTTGTGACTGCTAAGGGTCAAACACTGTCCTTTAACTCTAACACGAGCTAAAGCCTGCTGAACTCTAAAGTTTGGCTGCGCCCTGTTTCCAACAACCTTACTTGGAGGTTCATGGGTAGTTATAAGTGGAGTTATGGGGTTCCTTTAAGGGTTCCTTTACGGGGTTCTACAGGGTTTAGGGTTTAGGGTTCATGGGTAGTTATAAGTGGAGTTATAAGTAGGGTAAGTATACTTATAACCCATATTAGGGGACTTATAACTCCACTTATAACTACCCATGAACCTCCAAGTAAAGCGCACGATGCGCACCCACGGTTGATACCTAAACCCTAAACCCTAAACCGTGTGAGCAGAACAGCGGAAGCTCAAGGGCAGTCAGGAAGCTGGGTGTAGACAGCAAAGAGAGGGCAGAACACAGGCTTTAGGGTTTAGGGTTTAGGGTTCAGAACGCTGGCAGTGGGCAGGGGTAGGATTTAGGGTCCTGCCTTGTATAAGCACCGCAACGATAAAATAGCCAGAGCTTCAGACTTGGGGCGAGAATTCTGTTGTCGGTCGAGTCGGTCCTGGATTGAAAAATGGATGTTCTCAAGGCCGGAAGCCCAACATAGAACCTTTGCGATTTCTGAACTGTAAGCCGAAGGGTGGTTGCCGGTGGGGAGCATACCTCTGTCAAGGCCTAATGCCAAGCCCAGAAATCTCGGCATTGCTGTGACTGCGACAAGTAATTAATCAGGGTCGCACTGGCAGTTAGTACCCACAGCTGCTGTGTGATCAACTTTGGGTGACCGCCCAAGACCCTGAACCGTTCTGGTGTTTAAACGAAAAGGGTAAAGCTGTCGTACGAAGTGCGAGCTTTTCAGGACTCCTAACACCAAATCCGCAGCAGAGTTGACAAGGTTGCAGGATGCCGCGAATCTCATGGTTTAGGGTTTGGGGTTCTGTACCATGTTTAAGCTTTGCGGCTACTGTTCAGGATTCGCGCTTTGGGCATGCATTGTGTTTGTTTGTCGAGTTGTCTGCTTCGCCATGAGTTGTCTCCTTTGCCATGTTCTGGAAGTGTTTCCGGGATGGTATGCGTGAATAAAGATTACAATCCCTGCTGCATCGCACCAGCTGCAAAGCTTGATTTAACGAAAGCATGTCCCCTACCAAACCAACGCACTCTCCAGGCCCTCTATACCCATAGGCCCCATAGCAATAGTAGCTTTTTTAGGGTTACCTTATAGGATTCTATATATGAACCCCCAAGAGGAACTACTTATGGGGCCTATGGGTAAACCCAGAAACCCCTAAACCCTAAACCCTAAGCCCTAAACCCAAACCCCTAAACCCTAAACCCAACCTGAACTCCATGGCTCCATTACTTCCGCAGGTCCCTGGCAGCAGAAGGCAGGGCAGATGACGCCGAGGACTGGTGCCATGATACCGGGGGGCGGTTTAGGGTTGAGGGTTTAGGGCGTGTGAAACGTTCCGCGCGCACCACCACGCAAGGCGTGTGGTGTGGTGCGCGCCGAGGTTCACTGATCTCTCCCAACCCACCCACCCAGTTTATGACCTTTGTCGGGTTTAGGGTTTTTCTACCCCCCAAACCCCCCTATTCAGGGGGCTTGCTTGGAGATCGGCTTAGTCGCTTGGTATGTCACTAACACTGGTGGGGAGGCTCTGGTGGGAAAACCCACTGTACGGAGGCTCTGGTGGGGAGACCCATTGTCAGGAGATCCTAAAATAAATTGCAAATCAAGGCCGGATATTGCCACGTTAAATTCTTTTCGTAAAATGTGTGTTTTAGATTAAGCCGGTGGCCGATCTAGGCGCCCTCTTCTCAAATGTGGCTTCCTCTACTCTCCCCACCAAAGCCTCCCCGCAGCTCTCCCCACCACAGCGCGTCTCCCCACCAGAGCCTCGGACCAAAATCCTGGAGGTAGCTGTTTTGTCTTAAGAAAGCCTCTCAGAACCCAAAACGCAAAACCCAAAATCCAAAACCCAAAATCCAAAATCCAAAACCCAAAACCCAAATTCCAAAACCCAAGGTTGTGACCGCTCGTGCCCAAGGTTTAGGGTTATATAATTCTCTCTTATTTCCAGCACGCGCAGAGCCGTGCGCCAGCACCACTGGAAGGTGCTGGGGCTCCTCGCTCGACTGTCGTTCGCTCCGGAGCCTGCTGCGTTGAGCGCAGCTACGCTCGCCGCCGGCAAATGCGGCGCCCGCGGCTCTTTAGTTTAGGGTTTAGGGTTCACCGTGCCTACTTGGAGGTTCATGGGTAGTTATAAGTGGAGTTATGGGGTTCCTTTAAGGGTTCCTTTGTGGGCTTCTATAGGGTTTAGGGTTTAGGGTTCATGGGTAGTTATAAGTGGAGTTATAAGTCCCCGAATATGGGTTACAATTATAGTTACCCTACTTATAATCCCACTTATAGCTACCCATGAACCTCCAAGTAGAGCATCTTACAGGCAGCGACGTTACGAGGAGATCTTCGCGGCGTGCAGATTTTATCCATGAGTTTCGCCGAACCTCATCATAGATCCTTTATAGTAGTCCTCACAGAAACCATTAAAAAATATCCCCATAGATTTCTTATGGTAGTTCTCATAAGGCAACCTGTTCGTAACCCTAACCCTTTACAATCCCTTGTATTGTAGTAGTCCTTATAGGAACCTTTATTGTAACCCTTCTAGCAACCCTCGCATGGCCGGTGTACTCAGGCCTGCATTCCCTTAGACCATAGGTTCCCTAGTCCCTTGGTGACCCTGGTGTCAGTATGGGTTTGGGTTTGGGGTTTTTAGGGTTTAGGGTTCAGAATAACCAAGGTGCCTGAACCAAGTGTCGATGTACCGTTTTTAGGGTCATCTCCTACATTTAAAGGTACATTGCTTACTTTATGTAGGATTTAGCTGGCTATCGCAGGATTGCTAGTGCTAAAGCGTCGCCACTTGTACTGAGTTCCGTCATCTGGCTTGGTTCTATTAGTTTCCTGCTAGAACTATTTCCAGCAGTTTGGCTGTGACTGGTATTTGTGACTTGTGATTGTTGCAAGCAGTTAGTCCGATTGCTGATTGCTGTTGCTCACCTGCCGGTTGCTGTCTGCTACTTCTCGCTGACTGTCGCTGGTGTTTTTGCACGGTTCTGACACATGTACCAGTGCAACAGTGCAACGATTCTTTTGTTCTTGCTTGCTATCGATGTCAAGAAGTTTGTTTTTCCTGCGTGACACGTTTACACGGGGTACCATCATTACCATCTGATATGATTAGTAACACTGGCAGGGCACCGATTCTGCAACAACCGCTGCTGCCGCTCCTGCTACTGCTACTCCTCCTACTACTTCTGTCAGTACTACTTGCTGATTTGCTCCTACTACAAGGACAACGACGACTACCTCTACTACTGCTGCTGCTCCTGTGACTGCGACTGCGGCTGCAACTGCGACTACTACTGAAACTGCGACTGCGACTGCGACTGCGACTGCGACTGCGACTGCGACTGCGACTGCGGCTGCGGCTGCGACTGCGACTGCGACTGCGACTGCGACTGCGACTGCGACTGCTACTGCTAGGACTACGACTA
>CAJNDV010000561.1:458-14840 GCA_905221635.1 Symbiodinium sp. CCMP2456
TGTGTGTGTGTGTGTGTGTGTTTCATTGTGTGTTCGTATGCTAGCATACCAACTTACCTGCTTAACTCCTTGGCATATCCAGCTACATAAATGCTTAGATACATGCATCGCTATACATACGTATACGTGCACACGCGCACATACACATCTTTCATAATACATACCTAATAATATGTAGATAGAAAAATGTACCTATGTATGCATGCACGTAGCCTATCGGCTAGATCTTGAGCACCTCCAGATAAAATCGGAACTGGCATCTTGCAACTGTGCCTGCGGAGCTCAAGGCTCTTTCAGCTTGTCTGGGTCAAGCGGTATACAGTATGTACTGGTACTAGTACTACGACGACTACTACTGCTAGCTACGACTGCTGCCATCACTACGACTGCGACTGTTACGACCACTACAACGACTACAACAACTACTATGAATACGACTACTACAACAACCGCGACGCCTACGACTACGACGACGACTACGATGACTACAACTGCTACTGCTACTGCTACTGCTACTGCTACTACTACTACTACTACTACTACTACTGCTACTGCTACTACTACGACGACGACCCTTCCTCCTCCTTCTGAACCTGCAAATACCTGGATGAAGAAAACTAGGTGCATACACTAGCATTTGCACTGATGCGTGCATGCATATATGCGTACATGCAAACCTACAGACAGACGAACGGACAGACAGACAGACAGACGTACATAGAAACGTACTATATACATACATAGACACTAGCACATTGGCTTTGATGGCCCGGGGAAGAGTCAGCTGTCAGCATTCATCTCGTCATTCTCAAGGCTACCAGTTACCAGCACGACTTCTGCAACAAGACTACTGCCTACATGGCATGTCAGCCCCCAGTCCAGCAAAACCGCAGGGTCTTGACACAGACTTTGCGCTGTGCGCAGCTCCCCTGCCCCCGGTCACTTGCAAAACGCTTAGCGCAAGACAAAAGCAAAGATCTATTTGAGAAGTTGGAACTTCCTAACTGCTCTTCCTGCTTTCCTAGGCGTGGGTCGCTCACAAGGAGTTTGCCTGTGCACGGCCGGGCTGTGGCTGATGTGACCTGAGCAGAGAAGGCTGCGATCACTGATACGTCCCATGTAGGTACCTCGAGGGCCCGCACCCGCTCAACAACATCTGACTATGCCCCATCTACAACTACATGCATTGCACAGCATGCCAGATGTAAGCGCATGTGGATAACCCTAAACTGGCCCCCGAACCTATGCACCGACCCCTCTGCCAAACCCTGGACCCTTCCATTACACGTCTCCTGGGTGTCTAGCGAGCTTGCACGTGTTGGCGAAGCAGGTCTTGACCGCCTCCCAAGCAACATGCGAACCTAACTAGAATCGGGTATTCTTCGAACACTTTGCTGCTCTTGCCTTTTGGCTGAGACCGTTCGAATCCGCCTATTGGGAAGTAGTCGTCGTCGAACTAGTGGTGGCATTAGCAGCAGCTGCACTAACAACAATTGTAGTCAACGCATAGATACTATCACACTAATCGCGCTGGTAACAGGCTGTACGAGTAGCAATCGTTGGCCTCGTCGTGGCCCCATCGCGGGGAAAGCATGGGCTTTGTGCCAGCCTCGGGCAAGCTGGACTTCAAGACAGTGACAGAGTCCGTTAGCATCACCTTCTCAGCTGGACGGAGATGGCCACGATGACGATGATCATGCCGATGCTGTGGGGAGGAGAAATTTCATGCGAGGGAGATGAGGAAACTTTTGAGGACGACAACGACAAGGACGACGACGATAGTCGATGATGCGCTTGAGTGGTCGCTAAGAACAACACCGCCGCTGGATTGCATTTCGCGCATCCCGGGTGTTCTTCGTGCCATCATCCATACAAGTACCAATTGCACATGTTGTTTGTAATTGTTGTCGTTGCTGTTGCTGTTTGCTGTTTGCCGCTGCCGCTGTTGCTGTTGTCGTTGTCGTTGCTGTTGCTGTTTGCTCTGTGTGCTCTGTGTGCTCTGTGTGCTGTTGCTGTTGATGTTGCTGTGGTTGTGGTTGTGGTTGCAATTGTGGTTGTGTCTGCTGTTGTTCTTGTTGTTGTTGTTGTTGTTGCTGCTGTTGTTGTTGTTGTTGCTGCGGCTGCTTTGTTGTCGTAGCGGTAACTGTAGCTGTTGCTGTGGCTGTTGATGTTGCTCCTGCTGTTGTTGTTGTTGTTGAATTAGGTTGAATGTTCTGGGGTCACGTTTGAAGAAGCGCGTGGCTTAGAGGTGCGGACGTCAAGCCGAAGGAATCAAGTTTAGGGTTGGGGTTTGGGGATTGCCTGGATGAAGGTACTCCGGTTCAGCTAGCTGGGACAAGGCTCCTTGTCGTTGCCCCGTTCCCAAGATGCTGGGCCGCGAACTCTTTGGTCCAACCTGTCAGCAGGTGCAGTTCCTTGAAAACTTGAGGTGCAGCCCTCCGACCTGCAGAAAAGGAATCAACCCAAACCAGTCAAAACGTGGACAGCCCGATGCAAAGGAAATCGATGAACGATCACGACAGTGTCCACACCCATGCAAGCGCAGCCTTCAACATGCCTGATCTAAACACCAACACTCAGAAAAGCTACAAGAACAACCGCTATGAGAAAAACGATTTTTGAGGACACGCTACCAGGAAGGGCACGTTCAGTAACGCCACTACAAGCCGGTATTGCCCAACTGTGGCGCGGCCTTCTCTTACCTCTCCATCATAAGTGTCGCAGATCCGATGCCTTCATCAACCCTGGCTCTCTCTCTACTCTACACTCTGATCCACCCGATCCTTTTCCCTGAATCCTCATCTTTTTAGCTGCACCTAACACCCCAAACCCCTAAGCCGATCGAGCTAACGGTGGCGAATGGAAAACGCCCCAGAGTCGGCAGAAACCCAAGCCATTGGGCCCGAAACTGCGAGTAAAAAACGCAATACACCTGGGGGGTTCCGAAAATAGGGGACCCTAATATAGTACCCTAAACAATAGGATCCCTATTATAAGGACCCCAAAGTAAGGTACCCTAATTTTCTGAAACTCCCACCTGTGACCCCTTGAGTTTAAGCTCCAGCTGAACACCCCTAGCCCTTCACCCCTGAAGCCTTCGACCATCATCCCTAAACCAGGGGTTGATCGGCGCTATCCGATCGAGCTCAGCTGCACCTCGTGCTTTGCTTCTCAAGGCGGAAAACGTCAGCCTTTGTCGACCTCATCGGTTTAGGGTTTAGGGTTTAGGGTTTAGGTTTTAGAGTTACCGTCAAGCTGCAGGGACTAGGTTCGGGGTTTCGGGTATTACTGAGTTTCACACAAACTTCCCTGAAGCAAGCCTGCACTCCTCCAAACTCAGAGGTCTGCCTTCGGGATCGATCTTCCGGAGAGCCAAGCAAGGGGGGGGGGGCTACAAATTTACGGTTTGTTCAGGTCAAGTGGGGTGCAAGGGTTCATTGGGTTCTGGACTCAAACACTGAACTCGAGACTACTGCTTGGGCTTTAGGACAGTTGGCTTCCGGGTGCCATGGCTGGAGCTGAAAGGTTGGGCTCTCTGGGTGACCTATGTAGGACTTTAAGGATAAGGATTGTTAAACCCTGAACCCCTAAACCTTAAACCCCAGGACTTTAAAGGTAAGGATTGTCGTTGGGGGTCTATGCAGAATTTGCGATGTCGCGGTGAGGGTTCAGGAGTGCCCGTTTGTTGGCAATCGCGGTGCAGCCTACCAACACCTGTCGACGCCGTTCCAGCCCGAAGAAATTCCTATGCTCTACTAGCACTTCACGACATTTGTTCCAAGACCAAGTGGCAGTGGTGAGTGTATATGGGGGTTTCCGAAAATAGGGGACCCTAATATAGTACCCTAAATAATAGGATCCCTATGATAAGGACCCTGAAATAAGGTACCCCCAATTTTCGGAAACTCCCATAGAATTTGTCACAGCCCTGATCCGCTTGCAGACAGGAGGTGAGCTTCCGGCTTGCCACGTCTAAACCTGCCCTCATGTTGCAGTGGTCCTGTTTGGGTGGTTGTCAAAATTATGGTCCCTTTTGGGGTCCTTATTATAATACGGCACCTACTATTTAGGGTACCCAAAAGGGACCATAATTTTGACAACTACCCGTTTGGCTTTCGCGGCAGGTGGCACTGGGTGTCATACTTATCATATGTAGGATACAGGTGGAGCGGATTCCCGACATTTACAACTACACTGGCACCTAGACTGCTGGGCTTTGATGGACTGCTAAACCATCAGGGCGAGTGCATCTTCCGGAACTTCTTAAAGTTCGATGCAGGTGTGACCCACACCAAGGTGATACTTAACCGATTCAAAATCCTTCCTCATCCTCACCATCAACCTCTTAGCACCATCACCATCACGACACACGACCACCATTACCATCACCGTCCGCAACAACATCATCCTGGTTCATCGGACAGAAAACAGATCTGCGCTCAAGGTCAGGGCGGCAGCCGCATGGTCGCGCACCATGCTTAGCTGTTTGCAACGTGTCATGTCCCTCGGCGGCAGTCGTTCCATTTAAAGCTGAGTCGTACTTTAATCTGCAAAACCCTCATATGGGGGTTTCCGAAAATAGGGGAACATAATATAGCACCCTAAAGAGTAGGATCCCGATTTTAAGGACCCCCAAATAAGGTACCCCCAATTTTCTGAAACTCCCATATGATTACGTCAAGGGCAGATGTCCTCTAGCCGCTGCGCCCATTCCACAGGCTTTCTGCGCCCGGCCTGCAAGCGCCGCATTCCGAACCCGAGCCCGGCTCTTGGGATTCTTGGATCTCAGGATTTAGGAATTGGCTCTTGAGAATTTTGGCTTCCGAACTTAAAGTGGATTTGGGTCTTGGGATCTTGGCTTTCAGGGTTTAGGGCTTGGGGCGTTCGGCTTTCAGGGTTTAGGGTTTCTGAGTGGGATCGGGAGTTTTGGCAATGAGCCGTTTCGACTGCAGGAGTCCGAAAGCCGCACACCGCTGGGCTCGTGACCCCTCGGTTTCTTGAGTGTCACCGGAAATGTCCTTCCCACGTGACAATCACGGCGGGTAAATCATGATGTAGCAGCCACCACGCCATCGACTTCATCAGCATTGTTGACAGAACACAAGAATCCTTCATGCAAGCTCCCACATTTTCATCAGCTCCCAAACAGCAATCACCCTGCTTAGAGGCTTTTGCTGTGGGAGAAAAGGCCTTCTTGACAAGGCCCTGGAACCACAGCGGCACGTTGCCCCCGAGGTCCGTCTGGGAGACGCCGGTCACCAGGACGCCTGAGGGAGGGGTAGTAGGAGTAGAACACCAGCAACCGCTGCCGTCGTCATCATAGGAACAGTGGTGGTAAAGACAGCATTGCAGCAATATCGGTCAAGATACTGCCCCGACCCGTCGAAGAAGCCAAACTAAAGTAAAATGTAAAAGACACCACCAAATGCTGACCTCCAGGCTTCATACGATCAACTGCACAAGATGCAGCCACGATGATATCACCCAGGGTCTGACAAGCTGAGCCGAGAGCTTAGACGAAAACTACTACACGCCAGAAGACACCGAGGACTGCTGAAAGCTGAAGCAGTGCCCAGATCTTAACTTCGACGGCTGATCCCCTGTTGCGGAACACCTCCTGAAGGCAACGAAGCATGTTGCCAGTTCTCCAGAAACCTATCTGCCTGTGTGTCGCTAAAAGCGAAAGAGCTGGTAAGTCTGCCCGCCTGCTCCTGCCGGATTCGGCTGGATGATGTACCTGGCCACGAAGCATGCTGTGGATCTGGGCATTTCTAAGACGCTAGCGAAAGCAACTGCGCGCCTAGAGTCTGCACGACTACTTGACTGCTGATTCTAAGTACCGCAAGAACATCTCGAAGCTTGAGACACTCTTATCCGTGTCACCGCCAAAAGGGCCAAGGTGTGAACGGGAAGCCCTACAGCCGGTGCCCTAAACCCCAAATGCCAACCCTGCCCCCCTAAACCCACAAGCCTGAAACGCTCCCTGCGCTCCTAAGGCAACCGGCGCAGCGCACCCGGAGATGATGGTTCGGGCGCGCACCACGCTAGAGACCGGGGCACGCCTCTGGACCGCTGGTTGCGGGTTGTGTCAAATGTGTGGGTTTGGAGTTAGGGTTGAAGGCTTGAAGTTGGCATTGCATTGGGGCTTGAAGGCCGAAAGACTTACCACCCCAGGATTCTGGGGGTAGGGCATTGGTCCGTTAGTGCTTCGGGCAGGAGTCTTGTTGTAAAAGGTCTTGACCTCAAGGCCGTGAGCTTCGGGGAGCCCTGGTTGGATAGTCCTCTGAAGTGGACGAGAAATTACTGTGGGAGTGTCGGGCTCTATATATATATATATATACATATATATATATATATATATACATGGAAGACAAGGAATATGTATATTGTGTTTGCAGGATTTCAACTCAGACACTGAGCGTCACTGACATGGGACACTCGACGATGAGCACCAGGAGGAACGCATCACGACTGTGTGTAGTTCTTAGCCGCGCCGTCGTCGTCACACGGTGTAGGTGGTGGAGCAGCAGCGGCACGAGATGCCACGAAGCAACCCAACCCTGCCAAACAAGGCCCACAAGCCACCGAAGACCTGAAGCCAAGACCTTCAAATCTGAACTCCTCCAAAAGCCGATCTCCGAAACCCCTATGTACACCTCGCAGCCCCAGCAGTGCGAAGCCATGACCTCCGATTTTCAGGCTCTGAGCCCAGAGCCCCAAAGCACGGGACTGGCCATCACTGCAGGCACGGATGGCTATGGCATAGCCTGGAGGGCGCGCTGTCTAGCGGTGTGGGATTTCGATCTCAGGGCTTGGGGTCTAGCAGGGAGGGTGGGTCTCAAAAAAACTTCCGACACCATATGGGGCGCCTAGCAGAGCAGCTGTGAGGGAAGCTTCAAAAGTGCTTTTAGCCACAAATCCATCATTGAAAAGTCTTTCCGCACAGGTTCTGGCTTGGAATTACTTCAGAAGGTGCATTTTCCATGATGCCATGTGACTGTCAAGACCATGAGCGTCTGATCAAAATCTTCATTCGTGTCCAATTCTGCAGGTATGACCTTCGACTGGGTTGATCCCATCTCTGCGGCTTCGAGAAGCAGCCCTTGCATTGATGCGACTTGTCGACCTAGCAATGGCCAGTGGCCAGATCATCCGTGCAAAAAGGGGCAAACATGCACCCCTCAAAGGTTCTGCAGTGAGACCTTCGTCACCCGGGCAGGATCTTCTGTTTCTGCTTTGTTGCATCTCCAGCTGGCTGTGCGCACTGTGTCTTTGAGGGTCATTCCTGATTGCATACCCGACCGTCAGTTCAGCAAAATCCCCACCATCACGAGGTTGACTTGGGAAGCTGCAAAACACAGAGATTTGCTCCTGTCGATCTCGCCCATATCAACACCACCCCGGAGCTTTTGCTTCAAAACCGAATATCGCCGCGACATCATGAGCCCTTTCCATGGCCTGCTTCGCTGACCAAATTGCATGCGCACCCTGTATGAGTTTCCTATACTATACTATATACTATATACTATATACTATATGCTATATGCTATATACTGTATGCTACATGCTATATGCTATATGCCACATGCCACATGTCATATGCCATATGCTATATACTTTTCGACTAGATACGATATACTACGTACTGTATACCATATCAAAAATACTATACTATATACTATACACTTTACTATATACTATGCTATACTATACTATACTACTCTGTTATACTATGTACACTATGAACCCTTCGAGGGCAGGTCGCACCTCGGTCTGCGAGGCGGAGCAGAAAGCGCTCCTGCACAGGTGCGATGGCGGAGGGCGCTTGAAGAAGGTTTTAACAGAGTACATAGTATAGTACAGAGCATAGTAAAGTATAGTATAGTGTCGTATAGTATATCATAGCATAGTATAGCATAGTATGGTATAGCATAGTATAGCATAACAGAGTATAGTATAGTATAGTACAGTACAGTATAGTATAGTGCAGCACTGTATAGTATAGTATCTTCTATAGTATAGCATGATATAGCTTCAGCGCTTGAGGGGTTGGGTGGCTTGAGCGTGCATCATCTGGGATTTCGGGAGTTTCGGGTGTGTCCGGGGTTTGGGAGTTTGGGGTGTAGATTTCGGGACTTGGGTGAGGACGACGGCGCTGCTGTTGCCCTCGCTACTCCTACTCCTGCTCGCAGGTCGGTTGCTGGCTGTCACAATCTGCATAACATTGCATAACCATCGCTGAGTTCATAGCGAAAATGCAAGACGGATTATTTCCGGAAATAAGGCCCGCCGAAGTCACAACCATTTAACGCAGGCAAGGATGCTGAAGATGCTGACACGAGCAGGGCCCTGCCTGCACCATGTCCCGATCCGTCACGCCTGCCAGGCATCAGAGATTTTCATCGCTCTCCGGCCACGAAACGTGAATCCCGACAAGACATGAGACGCCAATGAGATGCTGAACCATGAGCCTAACACGACTAAGAAAGATGACAAGCAGAAAAGGTAAAAGACTTGACAACAACATCTTCCTGATGATTACCATTACTATCAACATCCTCATACCGAAAATCCCAAACAGAATGCCCGTTTGCTCTTCCCAGCGTGGCAGTGCTGCTGGTCGTCTTGTTCTGGTCGTGGCATGGACATGAAGTCAAGAAGTCTAGATTCGCTACACCAACTAGGGCATCCCTGTACAGGCTTCTGCTACTGCCAGGAAAGCTGTCATGGAGCTTCCACAGAAGCGTTGATACGCTCTGGTCTCGCGATTTGAGAATGCCACCAGGATAAGTGATTCACATGTTCAAGGAAGGAGCACTGATCAGTGCGACTCCCACAGGCAGACCTGTGACAAGGTGGATGCGGCAGTAGAGGAAATCGCAAAGAGCTCCGGTGGCCTCTTGCACCTGCAACGCGTTCAAGTCTGGTGTGTCTTAGTCTTAGTCTGCGCGTAGCAAATTATGCTTGAGTTGCTCACTGATTCTGTGAGCTGATGGTGACTACAGGGAGGTTTCCAGCCCAACATACCAGATACAAACCCTGCAGTTACAAACGGATGCTTCGAAACATCTCTTCGTTTGTCAAAATTCAGAGCTTCGTGCAAAGCTTGGGACTCAGGGCTAGGGTGAAGCTAGTTGGGCTTCAGGCTGTAGGATCAGGATGGCAGCGGAAGCCCACCATCGGCGCTGCTTGCTCACCGGAGCATGTGCCACCATTAACTTCTACTGTAAGGGTACAACGCTGACATGTGATTATCATCCTCTAAGATCCCCCGCTACATGAGTTGCAGAGATACGGACAACTTTGGCAAGTACGTTGATTGGGGCTACGTTCGTGCATTTATCGGATTTGTTACTTTACTCACAGCCCGACTTGCCACGTTCCCTGATCTTGTATGAAATACTATACTATATACGATATACGATATACGATATACGATATACTATATACGATATACGATATACTATATACTATATACTATATGCTATATGATATATACTATATACTATATGCTACAAGCCAGAAACACCCAACACTCCGAGAGCCGGATCCCTAAACTCCCATAACTCCTGCGCAAAAAGCCTGGCAGCTTGCACCAGAGAAGCCTCAACAAAGTATCCCTCAGATCTCAAGCAGCGTAGCCCCAACCCTGAACAAACCAGATGCCCTGCATTCTGAACCACACCAAGGAGGTGAAGAGTTCGGTTGCCCGGGCGCCTGCGGATCACCCAAAACCTGAACGCACCGGGTTCGTGTCGGATGGCGGTTGTGGGGGTTGGAATGACCATGAGGAGCTCGCTCGAACTGCCGTTGAGGATTCAGCTTCGGGTTCGGCTTTGTAGATATCATGAGCGCGGATTCAGGGTGTAGGAGTGTAGGGCCGAACCTAAGCCTTAGGGGTTCCCACACACCCGGAACCCATGCGGTGTTAGTTGCCGAGATTGACTCCTCAGGCCTGATCTTCGTGGTGAAAGTTTCTTCGTACAGGGTTTCAGGAGTAGGACTGCAGGGCGTTCATGGGTGGTTTTCACTGGGGTTCTACTTAAAGGATCATGGGACTTAGGAACTATACTTATAACCCCAATTAGGGGACTTATAACCTTACTTACTAAGTCCCATGATCCTCCAAGTAAGCACCTTGATTGGAGCCAGAACAGTAGGTAGCTTGCAATTCACCGACCCAAGGCGCTCTGCGCAGAACAGTCTAAGGGAACCCGAAGAATCATCTTTACGAGGGGTTCGGAATACTATATACTATATACTATATACTATATACTATGTACTATATACTATATACTATACACTACATACTATATACTATATACCATAAACTATATACTATATACTATATACTACTACAGACTATATACTATATGCAAAGAATCCGCCTTTAAAGTTGGATGCATGATCAAGTCTCGACTCTCAGAGTCGCAGGAAGGCAAGGATCCAAGCGGGTCTTTGGAGGCTTCGGTTTTGTTGTACCACAGGAACCCAATTACGACTGATTCTCAAAGTGCCATGGTCAAGTCCAGTCCGCATCGTCATCATTATGCTCAGACCTGTGTGTCCCCCATCCAAGACTTCCCAAACTCGGCATTGTTGCACGTAGCTCATGTAACTAACCAGCAACATCCCAGATCAAAGAACAGAGACAGGCCTCGTAGGCTGAAAACGAGCCACCATCCCACTTCAGTCGCTCCTGGATCGAGCCATTGAACTTCGGACAGCGGATCACTGCAACGGTGATCGTGATTGATTTTGGGGCCTTGATAATTAGAATAGGGTTTCGGGGTATATTGTACTATAATTATACTAAGGAACCCCGAAATAGTATTGGCAATTATTTAGGCCCCTATGTTATTCGGCATTGTTGCGCTGTTGTGCGTAGTATTGCCGGCATTAGCATGTTGCTTCTATAGTCATCAGCATACTCTTGGTAAGCAGTGCTTGTAGCCGCGGTAGCACCAACAAGACTAACAATACACAACTTTGGTGTTTGTCTCTTGGAAAAGTACATACTTGTTTTTGGCTTTGGTGGCTATGTCACATATCACCAATTACTATTATAGTAATTGGTGATAGTCGTCGTCATCGTCGTGGTGGTTGTCGTGTTGGTGGGTCTGATGGTTGTGGTGGTTGTGGTGGTTGTGCTGATCGTGGTGGTGGGGGTGGTGGTGGTCGTACGTACCAGCAGCAGCTCCAGCAGGGCCACCATGACGATCGATGAGGGCAAGAGCACTAAACGAGTTACTCTGAAAAAAGAACAATGGCAATGCAAGGCACTGTTCATACATGCGAATATGACAACGTCATAAGCCTCGCACAACAATATCGAATGCTGCATGACAAACACCAAAAACAAGTCCAGCATGAGACTGATTGGAATAATGATGTCAGAAATGGTTGTCTCGAACAGGAGGTCCGAAGCGAGGCTCGCATGCCCCCCGATCTCCTCGGCAGAATACAGAGCCCACAGCACTGCCTCTGGAGGCTCCGGCGTGGCGAGGACCACCTCGCATCGAGACCCAGAAGCAAACCAAGTTTATTATGCTTGAGACAAGCTTAATTCCCCTCCGTTTCTCAATCCCGGACGTGCTCCTGACCCCAACAGAACCCGCTGCTCCGCCACCTGCGATGCCACGAACATGACCGGGTCGGTACCCACTTGCGCAGACCAAACTGCGCAGTGTTCCTGCAAGGGCCGGCATTGCTGAGATGCCCTGGGACGTGGGTTGAGTGCTGGAGCCGTTCGGGTGGTTTAGGCCTCAAAGTGACTTTTCGACTTCAGGCTCAGCTGAGAATCAGCAGCGTGTGGAACCCCAGCATGAATCGTACTCTTAAGTACTGATATACAAGTTGACAACAGTGGCGATAAGGGCACTCATCACGAATTGACATACTTGGAGGTTCATGGGTAGTTATAAGTATTTATAAGTTATACCTATTATACCTGTAGTTCTCCTGCTCCTAACCCCACCATGAACCTCCAAGGACTCATCGCCGATGCTCGGCCTTGTGGACGATGCGCTGGATCACCATGTTCCCGACCGTCTGCTTCGTGCCAGGTTGTACCTGTCAAGCTCGGCAAAAACCCTCAGAGACACTTAAGGCTTAGGGTTTAATGTTAGGGCTTAGGGGGTTTAAAACGAACACATCTGCTTTTAGTTTTTGCTTTTTTCTTCATGTACGCACTCACCAGTACCAAGAAAACAGGAGCAGAACCTTCATGCGAAACTTCCAATCAGCATGTGGGTAGTTGTCAAAATTATGGTCCCCCTAAATAATAGGTGCCGTATTATTTATAATAAGGACCCCAAAAGGACCATAATTTTGACAACCACCCATGTCAGACAATGCCGCCTTGACACGAGCTCTTGGCAGCTTTCACCGTCGTTTTGCTGCACGGGACCCTGATCCCATCAACCCCAACATCCTCCCAAACCCGAAGCCCCCTTAAGCCTATGGACCCTAAATCCTGAGCCAGTGCGTCCTGAAGCCGTGAACTCTAAAACCCGACAACTCAAGGCCCCCAAGAGACCCTCAACCCTTAGTCTTCTAATTCTCTACCATTCGGGGGGCCTTAATAGTTGGACTGGGATTTGGAGGTAGTTATGTTAGAAGAAAGTAGCGACGGACGGTAAGCGGATGTTATCGTTGACTGAGTCTTCACATCCCTGTATTCATGCTGCTCCGAAACTGTACTACACAGTCCCCGCAACCCTACATTAACAGTCCCCAAAACCCTAGATTAACCTGTTTAAGACAAAGCCCCAAACCCAAAGCCCCAAACCCAAAGCCTTCTGGCAGGCGCCGCTGATTTCCATGAGCCTGGAGGCTTGCCGACCACAGCAAACGGCTTAGGCTCTTAGAGCTCGGGGCCTAGCATTTAGGGCCGTTCAGGGTGGAGGGATTTTTGCCGTAGACAGCGCAGCTACGGAGCGACGTCCGGCTCGTTCGTGCCCACGCTCCCACTTTCTTGCCATGACAGATCGAGGTCGGGAATACATGGGGTCTCAACAGTATCATCCCACAGCTTCCAAAGGTCTGTTCCGGCTTGCTCAGCATCTTGCCAATGGCTTGACACTGGCAGTGTCCGGTGCCTGCGCCAACGTGCGATGACCCTTTCCGAGAAGCTAAGCTGAGACAGGAGGTTGTGTGGAACCAAGAGCTCCCACTCCTCTTCAGTCTCCCGCACCAGGGCCGCCTTTCCTTGCTTTCCCAGCTCGTGCATCAGTAGCCCCTTCTGATCACTGCACATTTCGAGGTGAACCTTCACGGCTGCAGCTTTCTCCTCGGCACACACGCCGCCATCATGAAGGAGGGGCCCGTCGAGCACAACGACATTCAGAGAATCGAACTCCACCTCAAGAAGCTGTGCGTGGGTGTAAGTCCGGGCTTGCGACTCCCATCGGTATGGAACCGTTCCAAGCACATGGGAGGTCGTGAATTGCATGTAGAGTGCCTGCCACTCTGGATGTTGGATCGAGTCGCGTCCGTCAAGGTCGTCAAGCTCCCATGCCAGTTGACGGATGGATTCTAGGATATGCCAAGCACCTTGTATGCTCGAAGGTTCGGCACGCACATCTCGGTGCTTGAGACTTCATGTACCTCCATGGCACGCAAGCAAACCCGCCTGCAGCTCGACTGCCGTCTGAACTGACGTCTACAAAAGCACAAGAAGGGAACCTGTTCGGCCCAGGCAGTGCTTGGGCCTCTGCTGCAGCTCAGTGCGCTTATTCAGCCCCGGGCAGCCCCGGCACCTTGCTTCCCATGCCAATAGGTGTTTCCACATGCAGCGATACTGACACCTATAATGACGCGTGATCCTTGGCAGTCCCATGCCCGCAAGTATATAGGATTCGCAGAAGCCGACCGTGTCGAATCCCTCCAGCCTCAGCCCTGAATTGATGCGCTTCTTCTCACTTCTACCACGGTCACCACCACCACCAAGACGAGGACGATTACGACTACGACACCTACTCCTAGTCCTACTCCTACTCCTACTCCTACTCCTACTCCTACTCCTACTCCTCCACCTACTCGTGCTCCTACTCCTCCTCCTCCTCCTGCTGCTGCTGCGGCTGCTGCGGCTGCACACGTTTGTAACACGACAATTTCAACCCTTGTCCCTGGCCTGCTCAGCAGCTCCCGGCCATCGCCTTCCACCGGAGGGACGGCCCTGGCGCCGGTGGAAGGATTTCTAGTTCTAGTCGCCGTAGTCGTAGTAGTCGTGGCAGTGGTCGCGGTAGTGGTGGTAGTAGTCGTAGTAGTAGTCGTCGTCGTCGTCGTCGTAGTAGTAGTAGTAGTAGTAGCAGTAGCACTAGCAGTCGCAGTAGTAGTAGCAGTAGCAGTAGCAGTAGCAGTGGCAGTAGCAGTAGCAGT
>CAJNDV010000565.1:3998-16048 GCA_905221635.1 Symbiodinium sp. CCMP2456
CAGCAGCAGGAGTAGTAGTAGTAGTAGTAGTAGCAGAAGCAGGAGTAGTAGTAGTAGTAGTAGTAGTAGTAGTAGTAGTAGTACTAGTAGTAGTAGTGGTAGTAGCAATAATAATAATAGTCATAATATCAGCACATGTTCATTGTTGTTAATATTCGTAATAAGCCTTGCGAGAATAACAATAATTACTCATAATAATGATCATAGTAGCAATAAAGATCTGATCATAAGAATCAGAATAGTAACACCAACAATATAACAATAGCAATAACTCTAACACCAGGATCTGGGGGCATTCGACAACGTTGTTCGCACTTGCTGTTGATTGTTTTTTTGGGTTTGGGGTTTAGTGTTTAGGGTTTAGGGGTTCAGGGTTTCGGGTTTTAGGGTTTAGGGTTTAGGGAGGGTTTAGTGTTTAGGGTTTAGGGGTTCAGGGTTTTGGGTTTAGTGGTGTGAAGTTCCGAATGCAAATGTCCGCAGCCACGAGGTTGACTTACCTCGCCCTGAATGAGCTACCTAGCCCTTACTGCAGCACCCTTGCTTCATAATCTACTTCGATTCATGCTACAGGGTCCTATGCAACAAAAGCAGCGAAACCAATTCAAAGGCATCGCAAGTTGGTGGCTGTCTAGCTAGGGGACCAGAAGCTCTTTCAAGGCCTTATACGCACAGCTCGAAGCCCCAAATGTTAAAATGGCTCGATCCTACCAAGGGTTCACGTTTCAGGGTTTAGGGTTTAGGGTTTTGCTAAGGGTATTGATGCAGCTAGATGGTCTGAGAGGGATGTGGCCTCCTAAAATTGCTAAATCCTAAACTGCAAACACTATATACCCTAAACCCGAACCCCCCCAAACCCTTAACCCCTAAACCGTAAGTCCTAAGAGTCTAAACCATCCAAACTACGAAGCGACCTTCAAACGTAAACTCAGAACCCTTGTCAAGCCTAAACTTGGTCCGAAGTGCCCTAAACCCTAAACCCTAAAGCCTTACCAGCGCAGGCTGGGTCGCAGGCCTTGTGCTTGCAAGGTGACACCAACTGGCTGCTACAGACTCCCGGCAAGCCGAGAAGGAGCCCATGTCCAACTTGGGGTTCTTCTGGTTGGCTCTTAGGACTTTAACTTTTTGGGTTTCTATATAACTATAATAAGGAGACTAAAAGCTTAACTTTTTGGAGGGGTTCAGAAGTCAGCCAAGCAAATCCCAGTGAACCCTTAAAGGGGCCTCCTTAGAATCCGGTGAAGACAGCTAAGAAGCTTCATATAGGGGCCTCAATCATTACCAAGGCTATTTGGGAGCTCCTTATTATAACTATAGCATCTTATACCCGAAACCCTATTTTGATTATTAAGGCTCCGACATTATGTCCAAATCCCAGTGACCCTTAAAAGATGCCGGTAGAACCCGGTGGAGAAAGCTAAGAAGCCTATACGTGTCCCCAAGGGTCCATGTGCCCATATAGTATATACATTGACCCTAAAGTACCTAAATAGGAACTACATTAAGGCCAATGTATATACTAGATGAGTACATTGACCCTTAGGGTAGGACTCCAGAACCCGGTGAAGAAAGCTAAGAAGCCTATATTAATTATATAGACCCTAAACCCTAAACCCTAAACCCTAAACCCTAAACCCTAAACCCTAAACCCTTAGGGTTTAAACCCTGGGGCCCTCGGCCCTGGACCCTGGGCCCTGTATGTAGGATTGTAGGACTCCAGAGCCCTGAAGTCTCAGGTGTTTTCGTGTGCCATTCCCGGGGCCTGACACCCCACACGTCTAACGCTGACCCGAAGTTCCCTTTTGGGTTTAGGGTTTAGGGCTTTGGGTTTAGGGTTTTAGGATTTAGGGTTTAGGGTTTAGGGGTCGGCTCGTTCATTTCTGTGCCGAAACGGGCTTTACACGCCTACATCATCGTCATCATCAGCAACGGCAATAGCAAGGACAGCAGTAATTAGATCACGATTGTCGGCCGCCTCATGCCGTCTTCGTCGCCGTCGTTGTTGTCGTCCTCGCCGCCGTCATCATCCTCACCGGCACGAGGGTCGCCAGCACTTTCAAGATCATTGCGAACTCCGTTCGTTCACCATCACCACCATGATGCTGAACAAGCACAGTGCCGACTTGCGATGTCTGCCGCAAAATGGTAGTCAGATTTTTTCTTTCGACTGCAGCGACAGCAGCCAAAATGGTCTAATACAGAAGCCTACATAATTACCTATATTATTGTTAGGGTTCTTTATTAACATAATACCATAAAGGAGCCCAAAACCCTATTCTAATTGTTAAGGCTCCTACATTACACAGAGCAAGCACCACTCAAGAAGTCTTGCTCCTGCTGCTGCACCTCCTCCCCTTCCTGCTCCTCCTCCTCCTCCCAGAGAATCCGATACTAATACCCCTTACATAAGGAATATACCTTAAAATATAGGGGCCTAAATATTACGATTTAAGGTACATTCCTTAATTAAGGAGTATTGGGCTCTCTGGGCCAAATCCTCCTCCTGGCCCTGCTCCTAATCAAAACGACGACGCCGCCGAGCGGCAACGCTCCTGCTCGACAAAACGCGAATGGGAAAACTTGGCAATCAATATAGGGGCCTAAACAATTACCTATACTATTTTGGGGCTTCCTTATTATAATTCTAGTATAATATGCCCCAAAGCCCTAGTCTATTTATTCAGGCCCCTACATTAGATGTTTGCCTGATGTCCCAGGCATAGAACGAAGATGAATGAAACCTTTGACAGCACGTAGGTGAAACTCGACTCTTGCGCACCCCAACCCTAGAAACCATCAGCCCTATACGGCCTAAAACCCTAACACCCGAAAGCCCTAAACCCGAACACCCTAACACCCTAACACCCTAAACCTTCTTGTCAATCTTGGCCTCGTGTTTATCCCGGATCAGCCCCATCGGCCGATCGCGAGAGCTGCTAGAGAGCTCGAGTGTCCAAAGCATCCAAGGTGACTTGCTGCCTTAATAATGAGAAAGGGATGTTCATGTGCTTTTATTCTGTTTGATGCGGTTTGAATACGGGGCCTCACTGATTCGATTTCGAAGAGTGTTTTAGGCTATATCGTATTAAGTCTGCATAAAATGCAGTTGTTAGCAACGGCCGTACAGTGATTTACTTGTCTGATGCTGGGGTGACATGAAGCCCCACGCCTAGGAATGCAGATGGCCTTGGCTTCGTGAAGTATTGTGGTTGGGCTCCGTATCGGCGCCCTCTGACTGACCCTGACTTTCGGAACGACACGGACTGCCGGGATGTGATGCTACTTTCATGAATCAGGGGGGTTATCAAATTATGGGTACTTCTGAGCGTTGTTTCAGGTCTTTGTGGGGGCGCTCAAACAGGTTTCAGGGGCCGTGACCCAAGTAGCTGAGTATCCACCTCTGCCAACCCTTTTCCCAAAGGGTCCAGTGTACCTATATAATTGAATGTAATATACGTTTTCTATATTACTTAGGAATTATGATTAGGGAAGGTATCCCCTAAACCCTAAACCCTAAACCCTAAACCCTAAACCCTCCCATAGAAGAACCTAGAACTCCTTGGGTTTCGCCTTCTGCACCCTAAAGCCTCAGCCCCATAAACCCTAAACCTCTACCAAGACCAAAAAACCATCGGGCTTGGCGAGCAGTGCGATTCAGTTCAAGTTGGGTTTAGGGTCTAGGGTGTAGGGTTCAGGGTTTAGGCATGTTTGGGATTTAGGGTTTACGGTTTCCTGGTAAAGCTTGAGTTCTCCCAAGCCGGAAATTCGGTGAACCTAAAGCCCATATCCCTGAACGGCCCCTGAGACCGAGATGACAAACTTCCTAAAGCCCAAACCCCGAATCCTAAGCCATCAAAAAGCAAGGATCCTAAGTACCTACATGGGGGGTCCGAATTCAAACCAGAGTGGAAGTCTGAACATCGCAGCTTTCGTTACTTTCCGCGCGGACGATCTGCCTGTAGTCTCCATTGTAGTTCCTTCTTTTGGTTAAACCAATTTTATACTTAGGATCCTATAAGGGAACCCCAAAAAGGAACTACAATGGAGACTATATAGAAAGCAGATCTCTTCGAGGCTTCAGGTTGTAGGGTTTGGGACCTCTCGTAGTATAACCCTAAACCCTAAACCCTAAACCCTAAACCCTAAACCCTAAATAGGCTCCCAAAGAAGGGTGTTCACTTTCTGGATCCTCCAGGGTCTGGTTTAGGGTTTAGGGTTTAGGGTTTAGGGTTTAGGGTTGCAGTGTCTAAGTCTTACCCTCCAAGGGCTCATAGTTTACGGCTTTGGGGCCTAAAGACGCTATTATGTAAGGCTTTTGGGCTATTTTGAATCTGAGGCTAAGTCTAGGTACCCGGGAGTCTTTAGAAAATGTGGAAAACTTCATAGAACACCATACAACCCAGCAGCCTCCTGCAACACCCTTGCTCCTGAACCCTCAGGGTCCATGTACCGCAAAAACCGATGGGTCCGAAGTACCTGCATAGTAGAATGTAGGGTTTCTGCAATAGAATTTTTATTATGGTTTGGGACAGTAGCCCTCATATCAGTACCTGGGACCCTTTAGGTAATGATTGCCTTTGCCCGAAAGTAGCCCATAAAGGGGAATACTTGAAGGCCAAAGTCAAATATATATATATATATATATGGGTTATATATATATATATATATAAATATATATACACACATACATATATATATATATATTACATACTACATACCTCAAGGCTGCAGCCACATCGGGACTACATCGGCGCCTGTGCGTTGGAAGAGTGTCAGGGACTGGAGGACGGAGTGGCTACTCAGGGGCACCATATTTAAATTCATATACTTGACACCCTATATAACCTACCTTGTTGGGGTTCCTTCTCACGAGTTCCAAATATGTGCATGTATCTGTATCTGTATATGTATGTATGTATGTATGTATGTAGGTAGGTAGGTAGGTAGGTAGGTAGGTAGGTAGGTAGGTAGGTAGGTATGTAATGTATGTATGTATGTATATGTATGTCTATATCTATATCTATATCTATATCTATATCTATATCTATATATATATACACACATATTTATGGTCCTTACACCGGTGGTTTACTTGGTGTTAACCTCAACCCTAAACTGGCCCTTAACCCTCGAGTTTCTTGGCGAGGTTGTTGTAGATCTCTAAACTAGGGTCCCTTCGTCGGGGGCGCTTTTCACCAAAGCCACGCAAACAGCCCTGCACTCTTTAAGTCTTTCATCCTCCAAAACCCTAACCCCCTAAACCGCTTACATCCGCAAACACCCTAAACCCTAAATCCCTAGTCCCTACCCTAATCCGCCTCAGGAGCTCCGAAAGGACGTAAGCATAAGCATTTGACAGGGATATCCATACCATAATTGATTATCGGCTCCGTTATCAAGGAGGTTGCTATGAGATATATCTCTTCTAGGTGCCGGTTCATGTACCACTTGTTTTAGGGTCATATCCTTTGCTTAAAGTACATTGGTTACTCTAGGCTTTCCCTTGTCCCTAATTCCTAAAGACCCCCAAAAGCCCCTTAACTACCGTTATTCCTATCTGGGCCCTAAACCCTAGGCCCTAAACCCTCAACCCTAAACCCAAAACCCGAGACCGCTGGCAGGACTGCGTCGCGCGCTGCGACCTCTGTGCGAACTGCTCAGCCGTGTTGTACAACAGCCGGGAGGCGAGCGGAATCCGGCGGCCTGGCGCACGTTCTCCTTGTGGGTAGTTTTCTAAATTAGGGTCCCTTTTGTCCAGGGTTTAGGGTTTAGAGTTTAGGGTTTTTACCTATAGTCTCCATTGTAGTTCCTTTTTTGGTTCAGCCAATTTTATATTTAGGATCCTATAAGGGAACCCCAGAAAGGAACGACAGTGGAGACTATAGGTAGACCTTAATGTAGGGACCTAAATAATGACCTGAATTTTTGTTTCGGGGTTCCTTGCTATAATTATACTTTAGAGGGGCCCAAAAACCCTACTCAAATTATTAAGGCCTCTGCGTGAACCTTAAACCCTAAGCTTCAGGACCAAAAGACCTTCAAGACCGGGGAGCCCAGACCCCCTTGTACTATGAATCCCTATTATGGCATATGAACCTTTAGCCCTTTTAGGGGTTCATTTCGTGTGCCTGGCGCTCGTTCTCCTTGTAGTAGATTCGGTAACCTTTCATCTTTTTGGGGAACTATAATCCCTATGTGCTTTCAAAGGTTAACCTTTCGTTGGGCAGGGTGCTGGACAAGTAGGTTCTTGCTACAGGGGTTCTTTCGAGGGTTCCTTTGAGGGTTCTTTTCAGGACTCCTCTAGGGTTCCCTAGATTTTTTTCTCTAAGGGTTCCCTTAAGGGCTCCCTTAATGGTTCCTTTCAGGGCTCCCTTAAGAGATCCTTGGAGACTTCTTGTGGGGAATTCCGTAAAGGGTGTCCTTAAGGGCTCCTGTACTATGGGGGCCTAAAGAATTACCAATACTATTTTTTTTTGGGGGGGGTTCCTTGTTATAGTTATCGTCTGATATGCTCCCCTATTCTAATGACTAAGGCCCCTACACTCGGGGTTCCTTGAAGGGTTCCTTTAAGGAGGGTCGCTTAAATGGCTTCTTGAACGGGTGCCTTCACTAGTTCCTCTAGGGGAGGGCAACAAGAAGGGCTTCCGTAAATGGTTTCTTCAGGGGTTTCTGCAGGGGTGTTTTAAAGGGTTTCGATAGTGGTTCCTTTTAGGATTACCTTCAGGTTCCTATAAGGGGTTCTTGAAACCCCAAACCCTAAACCCTAAACCCTAAACCCTAAAGGGTTCCTTTTTGGATTCCACGGGTTTGGGGCTCAGGGACATAACAGAAAGGAGCCCAGGACCCCCTTGGTTAAGGACTATTGCTTACCGAATACGGGGGCTTTATGCTATGACTTAAGGTATAGGCACTTCTAATACTAGGACTTAAGGGAGGTAGTTATGTATTATTACATGGGCATCGGGTTCTCGGGCTGGAATAGTTGCCAATGCCGTTCCTCGGGGTTCCCTAGTCTAGAATGCACCTTCTTCTTATGATGGGGGCCCCTATGTGGGTGGTTGTCAAAATTATGGTCCCTTTTTGGGTCCTTATTATAGTACGGCACCTATTATTTAGGGTACCCCAAAAGGGACCATAATTTTTGACAACTACCCATGTGACCTGAGGCCCGAAAACGGCACACAGATTTCATCTGCAAATAAGGCTTAGCTAAGGTGACGGTTGGTCGAAACCTTAAACCCTAAATCCTAAACCCTAAACCCTAAACCCTAAACCCTAAACCCTAAACCCTAAACCCAAACCCTATTAGGTCCTCCTGCAATACTGTTCGCATGCTTCTGCCAATACTGCTAGGGACTCTGCGCTGACAGCGAGCCTGTGAGACCCTGCATCTACCCTCTTTTAGGCCCTAAGTACGTATTATTTGGGACCATATACCCCCTGAGCCCTAAACCCTAAGCCCTAAACCCTAAACCCCTAAACCCCTAAACCCTAAACCCTAAGCCCTAAATCCTATTTGAGGGTACAAGGAGGGTCCTGCCTGCTATGATTCTTTATTTGCAGCTTCGTGGAGACTCTGAAAAGCCCAAGGCTCGATACTCGAAGATCCAAGCCCCAATAGCCATGGGTTCAGGGTCCCTTCAAGGGTACTATGGGGCTTTCGGGTTTGGGTTTGAGGGTTTAGGGCTTTAGTGTTAGGCTTCAAGGTTTAGGGCTCAGGTGTCACATGCAGAGCAATGTCTACGTCGAGTCTCTGGAGCGCCCCGGCCGCATGGAGAGCAGCAAGGCAGTTCGAGGCAATGTCGAAGCACAATGAGATGACCCTTGGCATGTCCTTAGTTCCCCAATACCCAACCTTTAAACTGTTCGGGTTCTTATAAGTGAGTAGTAATCTGAAAGTTTGACCTTTTATTTCCCTGGCGTATTTGGGGGAGGAAGTGTCTCAGCATGTCTACTTGCATTTGTGCATCTTTACGTGTGTGCATCGGTACACATACGTTGCGTTGTTGCTGTACACATGTTGAACATTGGTGCTGCGGAAAAGCCCACAGAGATGCGCACAGAGGGAGATGTCATGAGTGTTTGTATTTGATATGTATACACGTGCATGGGTATGAATATATGTACTTCTGCAACAATGTACGTATGAATATATGTACACTATGCATATGTACATGTGTTTCTATATGCTTGTATTTTTGAACTGACTTAGATAGTGTGAGAGAGAGAAGGACGGGCATTTATTTTGGTATTCATAGAGAGAGAGAGAGAGGTGTGTGTGTGTGTGTACATGTACAGGTGTGTATGTGTACATAACCTGTATATTACACACATGCACGTATAAATTAATATATACACACGCATGCATATGTTCGTCCCAGTTGCTGCAGCGGCGGGGCATCTAGAGGCATACAAGGCGTGCACATGGTCTCATCCGCGCCATGTGCTGCGAGGAGCGCAGCGTTGCCGGTGGCATGGTCCTTCTATGCGCCCCGGCAAGTTGACTCAAGTCTGACCATCGACGGTTGAGGGTTTAGGGTTTAGGGTTTAGGGTTTAGGGTGTAGGAGTTTAGGGCTTATCTTAAACATCCTAAACCCCCAACATAAACTTCAAGCCCCAAGCCCTAGCCCTTAAAATGCCAAAACCCTGTACCTCAACCTCCAAGCTTTGACGCCTCGGCCCCTGACCCCTACTTAAGAGCTCAAGGGACTTAGGCAGTAGGGTTATAATTGTGGCTATAAACTGTCCTAAGTAGGGTTATCCTACTTATAGTTTTACTTATGTCACAACTAAACCCTAAACCCCTACACCCCTAAACCCTAAACCCTACAAACCCTAAACCCTAAACCCTAAGCCCTGAACCATACTTATTAAGTCCCCAGCCCTGAAGGTTGGACGCCAAGCCCTGAATGCCCTTGATCCTGACAGGTGCCAACGGAAGAAGACCTCAACAAAGCCATCTCTGAACCCTAAAACCTAAACCCTAAAGCCTAAACTCTAAACCCTAAAGCCTGAAGCCTAAACCCTAAAGCCTAAACCCTAAGCACATTCTTTCCAAGATCCCTAAACCCTAAACCCAAACCAAGAGCTTGAGGTCAACGAGCGAAACATCGGCTGCCGCCCGGAAGCCGAGACAGACCTTCTAAGCACGCGAGGCCTTCGGCACCACACAGTTTAGAGTTTAGGGTTCAGGGTTTAGGGTTTAGGGTTTAGGGTTTGGATCAACAAGACACGTAAGAAGTTTAGGGTTTAGGGCTCTGGGTTTCGGGGTTTAGGGTTTAGGCACCAAGAGGGATCAAAAAGACACGTGGGAAGTTTAGGGTTTGGGGGTTTTAGAGGTTTAGGAGTTTAGGGTTGAGGGTTTTAGAGGTTTAGAAGTTTAGGGTTTAGGGCTCTGGGTTTCGGAGTTTAGGGTTTAGGCGTTTAGGGTTTAGGGCTGGGCATTTGAACATCAAGGTGCACATTATTGGCATATTTGGTGTCGTTTTGACATGTTCCTTTATGGTAGGCTCGATGATCGCTCTTTCTTACTCCTGGTCCGAAAAGCTACAGAAACGCAAACCAGCCCCATCACAACGGCGGGGATGCTGGGTTTGGGTATTGGGCACGGTTTAGGGTTTAGGGGTTTTGGGTTTAGAAGGCCAATTCTGTTACCAATACCTATAGGCTCCATATCCATAATAGTTCCTTTTGGTGGCTTACATTGAGAATCCTACAAGGTATTCCCCAGAAGGGACTACAATGGAGCCTATGGGTACTTGCAGGGTTTAGGGCATAAGCTTCGGGGTTCAGGATACAAGGGCTTATCTCGATATAGGTAATGTCAGCGCCTTAATGATGAGAACAGGGTTTTGGGGCCGTTTATTTCTACTATAGTTAGAATCAGGAACCCCCAAAATAATATAGGTAATTATTCCCTAAACCCTGAACCCTAAAACGTAAACAAAAAAACTATAGACCCTGAACCCTAAGCCGTACCTCGTCCTGCCCTCCACAGAAGCGCTATGCTAGTCATGAAAGTTGATATAGGACCCTAACCCCAAAGAACCCAATACTCCGTAAAGAAGGTATATGCCGTAAATTATGGCATTAAGGCCAACATATTAAACCCTAAACCCTAAATATTAAGGCCCCTATAATTTAAGGTCTGTTCCTTTAAGGGGTATCGGGCTCTCTTGGACCCCGGAACCCTTCGTCGCTTACTGCATTTAGGGTTGAGGGTTTAGGGTTTAGGGTTTAGGGTTTAAGCTGACCTAGTAGTTGAACGCTCTTTCACACCTTCCAGCAGTGTAAACAGCAGCAACTAAAATGCCGAACCCTCGCCCAGTCCGTATAGCTCCAAGAACAGTGTTAAGAGACGAAGAAAGCGCAACATCCTGTACAGATCCTCTTGCCGGACAGTCCTCAAGTTGGGAATCACTACACTCTTAACCGCTAAGGGTTGAACCCAACACACACACACACAGACCCCGAAAATTCGAACAAACCCTAACCAAAGCGCATCAACCCCATCCAAAAGAAGTTAAACCACCTAAACCCTGGACCACGAAACCGGAGAACCTAAGCTCGATACTCTTTATCCGAAACCCCAGACTTTACAGTACCATTGTAGAACCCTAAACGGACACCCTTAAAAAAGTCTAAACGGAAACCCTTAAACACTGTAAATGGAAACCCGTAAACAAAAAAAACTACAAAAGCCTAAAAAGAGACCCTTAAAGGAACCCTTAAAAACAACTCTAAAATTAAACCCCTTAAAGGAACCCTAAAGCCGTGAACGCCCTGTGAGGCCTTCGCGGTTTCCGTCTCTTCGCCGATCTCGGCTGTTCGCAGGAGCTGGTGCCTGACCAGGCAGGCCGAGAGAGGTTCGGTTTTAGGGTTTTGGGGTTTTAGGGTTTTGCTAAGGTTTTCCGGGTTTTAGGGTTTTGGGGTTTAGGGTTTCGGGTTTTGGGTTTAGGGTTTTAGGGTTTAGGGTTTAGGGTTTAGGGCAGGAAACCCTGAACCCTAAACCCTGAGGGTGCCTTTAAGGGTCACTTTAGGGGTTCCTCTAAAGGTTCCTTTACGGCGGCCTTGACGGGTCACTTTAAGGGTTCCCTTTTACCTTTAGGGTTTAGGGCTAAGGGTTTAGGGCTAAGAGGCTAAGAGGTCTTAGTCACTAAGTAAGGTTTGGGCTTGGGGTTCAGGGTTTTGCTGTCAGGGTCTGGAGTTTGGGGCTCAATTTAGCGCTCTGGGGCAGTATTATAGTATTTTCGTTTGTATATGAAAACTCCGAAGAAGTATTTACAGAAACAAGACTTGTTATAGTTCAAGGGCGCTGAAGGCTTTGCTATGGCTCAAGGGCGCTGAATGCTCAGGGTTCATGCAAGGTTTAGGGTTGAGGGTTTGTTCAGGGTTCAGGTTGTTTTGCCTGTTTCGAGGCCGAAGGGGGGGTTCGTGTTTCGGGGTAGGCGGAGGCACAGGTACGGCTCATTCTGGATTCGTTCTGTCTATCTCAGCTTCAGTCATATAGAAGCCTAAATAATTACAAGGACTATGATGGGGTTCCTTCTTCTAACTTTGGTATAGTATACCCCCCAAACCCTATTCGAATTATCAAGGCTCCTACATTAAGTTTATAAGATTTTGGATGGTTTAAGGGTTTTGGTTCTGGGCCTTGGGGTTTAGGGTAGTGGGGTTCTGGGGTTTTTGGGCATTGGGGGTCTCCGGACTTTAGACTAAACTCCAACGTTTAGAGTTGGGTTTTGAAGAGAGAGAGAGAGAGAGAATGTGAGAGAATGTGAGAGAATGTGAGAGAATGAGAGAATGAGAGAATGCGAGAATGAGAGAATGAGAGAATGAGAGACTGAGAGAATGAGAGAACGAGAGAACGAGAGAATGAGAGAATGAGAGAATGAGAGAATGAGAGAATGAGAGAGAGAGAGAGAGAGAATGAGAGAGGGAGAGAGAGAGAGAGAGAGAGAGAGAGAGCGAGAGCGAGAGGGAGAGGGAGAGGGAGAGGGAGAGGGAGAGGGAGGGGGAGAGGGAGAGAGAGAGGGAGAGAGAGAGGGAGAGA
>CAJNDV010000568.1:4449-17068 GCA_905221635.1 Symbiodinium sp. CCMP2456
CCCCCCCCCTGAAGCCCGCAAACTCTCAACCCAAAGACCCTGCGGGATTTAGGAGCTTAGGACTTCGTGCTTTCTCGGCTTCGTCGGGTTTGGAGTTTATAATAGGGTTTTGGGTGTAGAGCATTATGCCTTTTGAGTCCAGGGTTCTGGGCTCCAGGTCGAGGCGACAGGCTGTGGGATTAAGAGCATGGGATGTTCCTGCTCTTTCCATGTCGATGTTCGTGGTGGTGCAAGACGAAACCTGGAGGCCCTAACAACAGAGAAATACAAACCACTAAACCCGAGACATCTACACCCACATAATCCATCCTTAAGCCCCGAATGTTAAATCCTAAACCCTAAACCTGGCTCCTTTTGAAGCTGCCCTTCGGCAGTCGGGTTAGGACGGACGGCGTCCCAAATGCCGCCAGATGCAAGGCAAACCTCTCCGTGTAAGGTATTTAGGGCTTAGGGGTTTAGGGTTTAGGGTTTAGGGTTTAGGGGTTTGAGGTTTAAGGGGTAAGGGTTTCTGAGGGGGCTTGGTAGTGTTTGATTCAGGATTCTTTCGGGCTCCTGATGGATTTTAATCGGCAATTCAATGAACCTCCTCCTCATGCCGCGCTACCGGAAGGTTGCTGGTTTGCTGATGATGACGACGACTTTAGAAGTAGTCATGTTGGTGTCAGTCTAAGAAATAGGGTGACCATTAAAACTATTTGGAGCCGAAAATCCCCCAACAAAAACAAGGAACCGGTCGAGCCAAAACGGAAGAGAGCCCTAGACCCGAAACCCAGCTGGCAACGAGCAGGTGCAGCTCTTCAGACACCTTCTACTGGGTGTTTCCGAAAATAGGGGACCCGAATATAGTACCCTAAAATAGTAGGATCCTTATTATAGGGACCCCCAAATAAGGTACCCTACTTTTCGGAAACTCCCATATACGGCTGACCCTAGACCCGGCTACGGATTCTTTATTGTGACCCCAAGACCCCAGACCCCACCCAGGAGTCCTGCCGGCAAAACAATTTCCGGAGGGGGCATATATTAATGCGACCCCAACATTACGCTTTGCGCCCCTCCATCTTACTACAGTTGCAGTATGTGCCGCGGCATCGGGTGGCCCTTGTTGCACATCAAGTGCCGCACAGTGTGAGGACAACACTGATTGTAAAAGACCCTTCAACTTAGCAGCCTTGCATTTGGCCCTGCAGCACTGCACTTCGGCAGTCCTGTCCAAAGCCCAGGGGGTTCAACCCCAGAAACAGGTCTTGCGGCCATGACAAACAGCTCTGCTATCAGTTGCAGCAACGTTGTCACCTTATCGCTTGCATATGTGTCTGCGTATTTGTGCGTATAAAAACATATAAGTACACAGACACACACACACACACACCTATATTTACATGTATATATATATATATATGACTCTGTGTGTGTATATACTTTGACGGCTTACTTGTGAAATCATGGGTCGTTACTTCCATGAGGAGACGTGCACAAAGCTGTTCCGGGTGCAATCGAACCCTCTGGGGGAGGCATGTGAGCTGGCTGAAAGACTTGAAGTTTGGATGGTCCACCCAAGCCCTCTGTTCTCAGCAGGCAGTGGTCTTTACAGCTTTCGCTTCCAACAAAGCAAAGGACCCGGAATCTAGACCCCACGACAACAGGAAAACGTTGCTCGGCCCTACAAAAACCGCCAAAAAACCTGTAAAGCCCACGATTTCGACGTCAGGGCTGCGTATTTCAAGTTGGGGGCCATTGCACGAACAGAAGCTCTTGGCCAGGCTTCCTCTTAACAAACTCCCTTCTTCAAGATCTTGATACCAGGATCCCACTACAATATTCCCTATTGTGGGCACCTGCTTTCTAATCAGATTCCTAGAACGGGCCTGTAGGGGTTCTATACTCCATGATTCAGGAATCTAGGGTTTCAAGGTCCCTAAACCCTAAATCCTAATCCCTAAACCCTAAACCCTGAACCCTAAACCCTAATCCCCAAACCCTGAACCCTGAACCCTGAACCCTGAACCCTAAACCCTAAACTCTAAACCCTGAACCAAGCTTAGGGGTTTCGGCCCTTCGGCTCCTGGGTTTGGGGTGGGGTTTAGGGTTTAGGGTTTAGGGTTTAGGGTTTAGGGTTTAGGGTTTAGGGTTTAGGGTTTAGGGTTTAGGGTTTAGGGGTGGAGCGGTTGAGGCTTCGGGGTTTCGGGGTTCGGGGGGCGAATGGGAGTCTCGGCTGCTTCAGGGTACCATTTTCGGGACTTACTTCTGAATTTTACATCATAACTATAGCAATAACAATCACAAAGGTAACCACTCTCTACTTTTGCTTTTTACTACCATGGGTATAATCAAAAAGAATACCATAACTTTAGCAATAAGAATCACAGTGATAACCACTCTCTACTTTTCCTACCGTGGGAATAATAAAAACAAACAATAACTTTGATAGTTGCTCTATAATGGGACTCGTCGTGGCGAGGTTCCTAAACCCTAAACCCTAAACCCTAAACCCTAAACCCTAAACCCTAAACCCTAAACCCTAAACCCGAGAACGGAGGCAGGCGAGATTCCACTGCAAGCAAAGAGCCGGAAGGAAATCCCCAAGGCCGGAGACCGATTGCAAAGCAACAACTTAAGAAACGATAGAAATGTGGCTCCTTTAAAGGCTCTCTAGGGTTTCCTGTTAAGGATTCTACAAGGGTTCTACTCTATGACTACAAAAAAAAAAGCAGAGGTTTGGGCTCAGGGTTTAGGGTTTAGGGTTTTTGGGGTTTGGGGTTCAGGGTTCAGGGTTTAGGGTTTGGGGTTTAGGGCTTAGGATTTTTAGGGTTTAGGGTTTAGGGCTTAGGGTTTAGGGTTTGGGGTCTAGGGGTTTGGGTTTGGGTTTAGGGTTTAGGGGTTTGGGGTTAGGGGGTTTGGGTTTGGGGTTTATAGGGTCAAATTATGAAGGCCCCTACACTAGAGACACCCTATTCTAATTATTAAGGCCCCTAATATAGAACCCTATTATGGATCCTTTAAAGAACCCTTTATAGAACCCTTTAAAGGAACCCCAAAAACCTTATTCTAATTATGAAGGCTCCTATACAGACAACAGCGCTCCGTGGGCCCCGTGGGAATTCCCTCTCCTTAGGAGGTCAGCCGGTACGGCGCTCGCCCCACGCATTTGCAAAAACTTTGAGAGCCGAAGTGAGGAATGCTCCCTATAGCTGGGTTTAGGGTTTAAGGTTTAGGCTTTAGGGTTTAAGGTTCAGGGTTTAGGGTTTAGGGCTTACTTAAAATCGTAGAGGAACCTTGATATGATTGCAAGCATCACTAATCCTGAACGTCTCAGGTCCTACGAAACCCCCCCATGCCGCGCTGCGCTCTCAGCGGCGCCGCAGCAGGCCTGTGATGCTTCCGCTGTCCAGCGACCGGAGACGCCTTTGCTCCGCGAGGTGGGAGTCCATCACCTCCCACATCTTTGAGTACAGCAGCACCCAGAGAACCCAATACCCCGTAAATAAGGAATATACCTTAAATTATAGGGGTCTTAATATTATGATTTAAGGTATATTCCTTAATTGAGGGGTATTGGGTTCTCTGGGTAGCTACAGGCAGAGAAGGCTTGATGGATGGAGTAGAGTATAACGCATAGTATAGCATCGTGAAGTGTAGTATAGTATGTTTATGTGGGGGCTATATTGACGGGGTTGTTCTTTTTTGGGGGCCCCCAACAGCGTTGTCGGAATAGGTACGCGTCTCAGACTCACATGTCATCTGGTTGAAGATCTCAGATGCCTGCAAGTGTTCTGCCACTGCAGTCACACATGGGTGGTTGTCAAAATTTTGGTCCCTTCTTGGATGCTTTTTATAATACGTCACCTATTATTTAGGGTACCCCAAAAAGGGACCATAATTTGACAACTACCCAGATATTACTGCTCCTACTGCTCTCTTCGGACTTGCTGCTACCCAACTATCCGCCTTGCTGACGTGATGGTACAACTGCCAGTGTTGCCACGACCAGCAATCTTTCCACAGTTCTTGCAACTTCTACTACGGCAAAAAAGACCGTAAGACAGAAACGGTTTGGGTTTAGGGTTTAGGGTATCATAAGCAGGACAACTCTACCGATATGGAACTAGTCGGGGCCAGCTTGCCACTCACATCGCAGCTATAACAAACGCAAAGCGGCAGTCATGATGGTGATGATCGTAAAGGTTGTTTTGGTGATAGACATTAGCACTAAATTATCAGGAGAAGCCACCTGCACATACACACACAGCAAAACCCTACCTCATAAAACCTAAACCCTAAACCCTGAACCCTAAACCCTAAACCCCAAACCCTAAACCCTACCTCCTAAACCTACCTCCTAGAACCTAGACCTAATACGCCAAAGATACCTAATGAAGCTCCATCGACAAGAATCGCTGCACAACCCGAAATATGCACACAAAACGAGGAAGGGGGAAGCCCCTTGGACCTCCAGCACACGGGTCATGTTGTCTTCGAAGGTCCGTAGGGACCTCCATTTCGAGAGGAACTTTTGTGGGGCGGCCTTGACAATAATTAGAATCGGGTTTGGGGGATATATAGTGTTAACCCTAAGGAATATTTCAGGTAATGCTTGGCAAGTATCCAGGTAGCGGATACTTGTGGAAAGGTTTCCACCCAGCGACAAGTTTGGCTTGCATGCGGATGGGGGAAGGACTGGCCACCTGTACTACAACTGATAGTTGTGCTGGGCTGCAGGTTCCGGCTAAACTGTCGAAACTCCTTTGCGTCATGGTACCACGCTAGTAGGTACTTGTGGGTCATCGTACCACGCCAGTGGATGCAAGCGGAAAGGTCCCCACCCAACCACAATGTTTGCTTGCATGTGCTTGTGGAGGGGTCCTGGCGCCACCGTAGTTGCCACAACTGTTAGTGTATGAGCTGTTCAACCGTTCTTTTGCTGCCAGCGCCCTGCCAATGACAAGTTTCGATTGTATCAGCTGCAGGTCAGCTTCTACATCCTCGTGAATATAGACGAACTTCTAGACGAATTCAAAACCCTCATGGAGCGTTGCTGAAATGCTTGCTCCAACAAGACCCCAACCACCCTTCCCCCCTTTCCGGCATCGTGTGGTATTCCGGCTTGACGCCGTCCAGGGGATCGATGGGAGGAAAGGCCGTCATGACCATGGCCTGTGAGGTTTGGTACAATATAGGGGCCTTAATAATTAGAATATGGTTTTGGGGCCCATTATACTATATTTTAATAGGGAGCCCCAAAATTGTAAATATTGGTATTTGTTTAGGCCCCTATAGTAGGAGTACAGGGCTCTTACAGGGTTCGGTTTCTTCTTACTTGGAGGATGGGTAGGAAGCTTTAGTATGGGAGCCTTAATCATTAGAACAGTTTTCCTTCGGGCACCTTGATGTAAGTAATGTAGGGGCCTTAATATTTAGAATAGGGTCTTGGGGCCCATTCTACTCTATGTATAGTGAGGAACCCTAAGTATAATATTGGTAATCATTTAGGCTTCTGTATTAAGTATGTTCACCACAAAACACGGGTTTTGTGGAGGATCGCAGCCTCGCTCGTTGCTGATGTACTTGTCAGAAATGCTGTGATTTTTCGGACTTCCTCTGTTCATTCCTGGGTGCTCTTCGGTGGGTTTGTGAGGGTTTTACGTTGGTTTTACGAGGTTTAGCTTTGAGGCTTTATTCTGGTGGCCTTGTAGATCGATGCGTGCATCTCCCAGCCGATGTACCCCGCGTCGTCGAGGTAGTCTGCGAGCCAAGCGCCCATCTGCGAGGCAATAAGAATAGCAGCACTTTGCACATGCACGCACACACACACAAATGCATATACTTGCGTTCCATCGGTATGTGTGTATATGTATACACATATGCATGTATTAAACATATGTTATGTGCGTGTACACCTGCCGTTCATGGGTCGTTACTTACAGACATAATACATCAAAATGCTAAAGCCAAGTAATATTTAAGGCTCCATGCAACTGTGCAGTCCATCATGCGAACGATGACGTCAAAACGCAATGACGAGATGACAAGCATCAGAAATCACGATCGAAATCAGGAGCGAGCCGTCTGGATCGAATCAGTGATGTTGGGGATATCGATCTGATCGGAGGTACAGGGGACCGAATGAAAAGAAGCAAGGACTAAAGAACCCTTATGGAATCCTAACCGCCCTATGAAGAACCTCCCCGGAATCTCGTTTCTCCATGGTCTCCTTTCTTTCATGTTGGTTGAAGACCGCCCTACAGCTTCACAATCTGCAAAGAAGGTTGTTCAACCCGAAACCAGGAGCCTAAGATCTGAAACCTGGTAGCTTTCCCGCTGAACCCCAAAACGCATCAGTACTACCACTCCAAAGCTTTACTTCTCGGCAGACCTCGGTTTTGGCTCTGTCTCGGTCCACAGCGCCCGTTGCCGCGGCAAAGAGGGCCATTTCTTTCTTCTCCTCTGGATCTGATCCAATACCACAACCTTAAGCTCCAAGCCCAACCCAAAACCTAGACGGCTTAGACCCCTCAACCTTCATCCGTGACACCCAGCCCCCTAAACCAATCGTCAAACCTAAGCCCTCAACTCTGATAGGGTGTAGGGTTTAGGGTTTCAAACCCCCTGTTTATGAGCAGTCTGGCTCAAGCTTGAAAAGTGTCCCAGGAGGAATGGCTCCCAGCTGCAGCCCAGGGCTGGACAGTGCATGGTTGGACCTGGTTGGCGATTTCCAGGAAGCAGAGAAGGCTGCAAGGGCGGAGGAACTGGCCAAGAAGAAGGCCAAGCAGAAAGCCAAGGACTTGAAGAAGAAGGCCAAAGCCGAGGGTGAGCAGCCGAAGAAGCAGAAGAAGAAGAAGAAGAGTAAGAAGAGGACCCGCACCAGGAAACAAGAAACAGCAAAGAAAAGGCGACAAAGGAACAGGAGAAGGGAGAAGGAGAAGAAAGAGAAGGAACAGGCGAGGCAAAAGAAGCAGGAGGAGAGGAAAGCATCCTTGAAGTTAAAGTGGAAGCTCAAGTACCAGGCCGAGAAGGAGGTGAGGAAGAGGAGGAGGGATGAAAAGAAGGCCAGGGACCGGCCTGAGAGGACATCGGCTGGATACGCGAGCAGTTTCACCCAGCGGGCACACAAGTCGTGAGCCAGCAGCTGGAGAAAAAAGGAACTGCGCAGTGCAGTGCAGTGTGTAGCCCAGCATGGTATGGCAGTTGCATGACCATCACCACCACTGCCACCAACAACAACAGCAACAACAACAACAACATCAACAACAGTGTTATTCCACCCCCACCACCACCACCACCACCGCCACCGCCACCGCCAGCACCAGCATGACCAGCACCACCACCACCACCACCACCACCGCCACCGCCAGTAGAAGCACAACCAGCAGCAACAACAACAACAACAACAACAACAAGGTAGTAATAATAATAACAACAACAATAACACCAACAACACCAGCACCAAGACACTGAGAAAGTGTTGTCTGCACTCACGGATGGATGTCCACGAAGGACGTTACACTGGATGAAAGACGATGGTGTTGGTAATGGTGATGATAACGAAAACTGGGACACAGCGTGTCGTCGCACTTATGAGATGAAGGTTTTGTGCCAAGTACACCAGGCCGAAGGCGTGGCATACGAAAACGATATGAAATATCCGTCAGGGGTAAGGCCTCTGCCCCTTGCTACATCAGACACAAAGGAATGAAGTAGCATGAAATGAGATGAAGAATGAACGAAGATGAGCCATGCAGATACGTTTACCTAGGGGAGAGCTTCGTTGGACGGAGCTCTGCACCCCCTCCGTCCCCCCGCAGAAAGATGGGTGGTGAGCCCCTTATCTCATGAACGAGAGAAGTGCACACACACACACATACAGACACACACACAGACACACGCAAGCTCTTTCTGGCATGTTGCACTCCAATTTTGCTTAAAGGCTGGCTGCCGTGGTATGCGCTGATCTGGCTTAGGGTGTTACACCCCCAGCCAGGCCAGTGAATCTTGTTGCAGCTCAGTCCTGCACCCTGTCCAAGTACAGCTGGCATGCTTGCTGGGCAGTCGCTGACTTCCCTAGCAGCCTATTGTTGGGGCCTTTTGCCCACCAGCCTGATGCACTCCTACCCTGCCTGCCATAAACTACCTTGTAAGGATAGATCTGCCAAACTCTTTGCTGGGCTTCGGTCCAAGCCTCATATGACTGCTCAGCTGGGGGAGGCCTCTGAGCTGGAGCTGCTGGTGGCGGTGGTCCTGCTGCTGCTGCTGCTGTAGGGGCAGCTGCTGCTGCAGGTGCATAAGGTAAAACCCAGGCGATGTCGTCATCTTGGCCTTCATCCTGCATGTTGTTGACTCCAGCAATATCATCTCGGCTGTTGGGGTCAGCAGGGTCTGGCTCCAAGAAGTGCAGGGGAATTCGGCTGATTCCAAGAACCCGGGCTGTCTGGAAATATTGGATGGCAATGGGATGGTGCTTGGTGAGTTGGTCCGAGTTCCTCCCGCGAATGCAAGCTTTGAACTTGGCAATTGCAGTCTTGCAATATGCCTCATCAGTGTCTTGCTGAATGTACTGCTTTCTCACACGGGCTTCATAGGGCCTCTGCTCAGAAAGGAAGGAATGCAGCCTTTGGAGCCATTGCCTGGGATCCCCGTAACCCTGACATCTGATTTCTATCCTAACGCCGCCGTTTGTCTGATCCTCCTCCAGCTCCAACAGCAAGTCCTCCAATGCCTTGAGTTTAGCCCTGGTATCTGCTATTGTCTTTGGGGCTTTCTGCCAGGTGATGCTGGTGTAGTTCTTGAGGCAATGCAGCAGGATGGGGTAGAAGATGATCCTCTGGATCTTGAAGTTCTCAGCTGGGAACGTCAGGTCGGGAGTCTCCAGGCAGAGTGAGCCATGGGTCCTGGAGCCTACCATGGGGAAGACTTCTCCACATCCCCAACCTCTCCCTCTGGTGGAGTACAGTGGGATGAAATCTTCAGCGATCTCCCAGCCCGAAACCCCCAGACCATAGTCCTGAAGATCAAACCCCGAGGTTAACATCATCATAGTACAGGTACCTGTGGCAGAAATAGAAGTGGTATGAACAAGGGGATTGGCACCCAACCAAGCACCCGAACTAACCCTCAAACCCAGAGCCCACCTTAGATCCTGCATGTTAGCCAGAGACTCTCAAACCCCTTACTGACGCAATCTGATGTTGCGATAAAGCCAACCCTAGTATGCTGTAAGCCATATCTCCTCTCAAACTCTTACCAAAAAGGACCCTTACCCACACCCTACTGAAACCCTTCAACTCTTACAAACCCCTCATAAACACCCAAAATGCCCGACAAACACACTTCCTTCGAACTCTACAAGCGACGGTTCCACAAGGAGGTTTCATCCAAACCCTACAACTTTCGAACCCTTGGAAGGAACTCGTGAGAGGAACTTCAGTACTAGTTACAGTAGGGGCCTAAATAATTACCAGTACTATTCTTGGGGTCCCGTATTATAGTTATAATATAATGAGCTTAATTATTAAGGCCCCTATGTTAGTACCCTTGTACAGCCCTTGTAGTACCCTTCCAGTCGAGCACAAAAGAAAACCCGACAAAGGAACCCTTATCCCTCCTGAACCCTAAACCGTTTTAGTCCCTTCTCGTGCCTTATAGACCCTTACAGACCCTGAAATAGACCCTCATCGACCCTGAAATAGACCCTTATAGAACCCTTAAAGGAACCTTAGAAGGAACCTGTACATTCTTGAGCAAAAGTCCTTGGCCAGCAACTCCCGATTCGAGAGCCTTGGGTGTTTTGTTCGCGTTCGGCTGTAGGGCTTCCGTCCTAGGGTTTAGGGTTAAGGGTTTAAGGCTTCGGGTTTAGATGATATAAATCCTGGATACCTTGAGGACCCAAACTACAGGAATTAGGGTATATTCCTTACTATAGTTATGCAGGATTTGTATCATCAACCGTACTTTAAGATCGGCTTGGAGGGCTCCTGTGGGGTTTAGGGTTCAAGGTGTCGGGTGTTAGGGTTCAAGGTGTCGGGTGTTGGTTGAGGTTCAGGGTTAGGGCTTAAGCCTCAATCTTCGAGGGTTCCTGTCAAGAGCTTGGGGCTTAGTTTAGGCTTTCGGGCTCTGTCAAAGGTTCCTTTGAGGGCTTGGGTTTCCTAGGATCACCCACGATTGGCCTCTTAGAGGGTCGTATAGAGTTTGCATGGGGGGCTTCTTGGCTTCCTACCCAGACCCCCAAAAGGATCTAAAAAAATAGATCCCCTAATTAGGGACCCTAACTACTAAAGGGTACTTTATAGGAACCCCCTTAAGGGATCTATTTTTTAGATCCTTTTGGGGGTCTGGGTAGAGAATTCCAGGAGTGCGGGGTTTCTGGGTTCAGGGTTTCAGGGTGTCGGTTTCCAAGGTGAAGGTGTTGAAACTCTAGGTCTCTAGCTTCGGGCTTTCAGGGTGTAGGAGTTCAGGGTTGGTGTTCAGGGTATTAGTAAACGCTAAACCCTAAACCCTAAAAACTAAATTAGGGTTTTCTGATGGGGCAACTTAGACGGAAAACTAGGCTTCACGGTGCTTCTTAAGGAAGCCAAACATCAGCTTCGAGGGTCTTATGTCGACTGTAATAAGGAGTCATGTGCTTCCAGGGTTTAGGGTTTGGGGTTTAGGGTTTAGGCTTTAGGGTTTACGGTGTAAGGTTTAGGGTTTAGGGTTCCAAGAACTGCCCAGGAGCAGGCGCACGAAGGCCTGTGAGTAGTACTCGAAGTCCTTCACGGCGCGAGCCTTGCGTGTTTGGGTGCTTTCTGTTGGTTTGTGCTGGTTAGAGTTGGTGGTAGTTTAAGTTTAGGGTGGCATACTGTACACAGAACTCAAAAGCCCGTACTTCAGCAACAGACCTTAAATAACAAAATGCAGCCCTGCTGGGATTTAAACCTTTTCTATGGGAGGGGGCCTCATTTCGGTTCCCTTGAAGTCGCCATTACGGTAACCCTATTCCAGGAACCCAAATCTAAACACAAATGTAACGAACCAAACCTTAAACCCCTAAACCCTAAACCCTAAACCCTAAACACCCTAAACCCTAAACCCTAAAAACCCTAAACCCTAAACCCCCCCCCCTGGCGGCTCTAAAACCCCCCCGTAGTTGACAGTTTAGCTCCCTGCCTGATGGTCCGTGAGCTTTGGCCGATCGTCGGCATACCTTCCCCAGTGGATCATCCGCGGCTCCTTCCCGGCCTGTGGGTGCTTCGTAAGGTTTAGGCGATCGGGGTGTTAAGGGTTTAGGGCTTTGGGGGATTTATGAGTTGAATGGGGTTAGGGCTAACGGTTAGGGCTTGTATGCTTGGTAGGGTTTGGGCATTCCTAAATCCATATTTGATGCAGGGTCTCTATGCTTGGATGAAGGGTATTGGGCTGGCCGTTTAGATTGACGGAGTCGTGGTGGGTGGGTAGTTACACAGCTTTGTTGGGCAGGGTCAGCTTCTAAATAATCGGATTACCCTAAGCCCACAACCCCCCCAAACCCTAAACCTCCACAAAGCCTAAACCCCTAAACCCTAAACCCTTAAGCCTCAGAATGTGAAGGCTCTTCTTTCCCTCAGGCCTCCATCCTAAACCCCTAAACCCAAAACCCCTAAACCCTAAACCCCTAAACCCTAAACCCGGTTTTTGTTGGCCTCCAGCATCTTGCTGGCCACCAGCTCGACGATCTCCATGGGCAGCTCGTTGAACTCCGCGTCCGACAGCGCCTCGTAGTAGGAAAGGTCTTTCATCTCTTCCGGCTCTTCCTCCAGGATGAAACTTGCCCAGGAGGTTGGGTTTTGAGGGTTTAAGGGTGAAGGGTTTAGGGTTCAGGGCTTTAGGAGCCAGGGGGCTCAAGAATTTATGACTGATGATGAGGAAAAGCATAAAAGCACTCTCATGGCTGACCATGCGATTGCAGTAAGGCTTCTCAAACCTACGATCGGGAGCTCAAGCATCTCCGTACCCCTGAGCCCCGAGTCACCTGAATCTCACCTGGTGGAGCTAGACGCATCTCAGACTAAGATGTGGAGGCATAGACGTAGGAAATACTTGCACCGTCCTCTGCAGTGTGAACCAAAAAGTCGCAAGAATCCCACACCCTATGAACAACCTAGAGAACCAGGACGCTTGAAGGAATCCTTCACAATAAAGCTGACCCCGATTGTTGAAGTAATTGCCATACTGTTGATGATATAAATCTTGATTACCTTAAGGACTCTAAACTGCGGGAATTTTATTATAATCCTGAATTAGGAGTAACGCAGGATATATATCATCCACCGTGGGGCCTTAATGATTAGAATAGGGTTTGGGGCCCATTATCCTGAAACCATAAGGAACCCCTCAAAATATTATAGGTTGTTATTAAGGCCGCTATATTGTAGACCCTAAACTCCTCAACCCCAAACCCCAAACACCTTATAGTTCTTGTTAAAGGAACCCCTAAAACCCCTTATGGTAAGGCCCCCCCTAAACCCTAAACCCTAAACCCTAAACCCAAAGCCCTCAGCCCTAAGCCCTAAACCCTAAACCCTAAACCCTAAACCCTAAGCCCTAAACCCTAAACCCTAAACCCCGAACCCCAAACCCCAAATTAGGGCCCCCCCCCTTTTTTAGGTCA
>CAJNDV010000569.1:0-12722 GCA_905221635.1 Symbiodinium sp. CCMP2456
AATGTGGGACTTGGCATGGATGCTGCAGTGCGCAGTACGGCCAAGAAAAGATGCTCTTGTTGTCTTGGACGTTCATCTAGAATCCAGGGCAATCTAGCATTCCTAGCAGTAGAAGAAGTACATTGGTAGAACAGAAACTGGCAGTGGCGGCGGCAGCAGGAGAAGTAGCGTAGGAACAGCAGGAGCAGCTGTAGACTGGCATTCAGGGCTTAGTGAATTGCAGTCCCTGCTCAAAAAAAGCTGTAGACTGGCATGATCTGGCATGCGTGTTAACACTACCAGAAGATGCGGTAGACCCAAGCCCGCCAGCTCAAGCCAGGCCTACTTTCGACGGCGTCGAAGTGAGCTGGTCCGATTCATCAGGCAGGCCCTTCACGCTTACTTAGCCGAGATGCAAGAAGTCATGATCATCGTCGTCATCGTCATCATCATCATCATCATACTCCTGCTCCTCCTACTTCTGCTCCTGCCCCTCCTCTGGGCTACGGCTACGCGGCTATTCTGAGCAGCGCCCTCCAGTTCATGAAAAATCCCTAGACGGCCGGTGGCTTCTGTCAACTCTTCGCCCAGACGGCTGCGCCTCCCACCGACTCGGAAGCCTGAGCTTTCCACTTGCCGGTTGGCAGAAAACCCAGCACATCATCGGTCGCCGTATGATCGTCACCGTCTTTGCAAGGTTCTTGATGACCATCACTGTTGTAAGAATTCCGGTATTCGCATCTTGCACTTCCTCTACCTTCTCATCTAAACCTTCATTCTGCATGACTGCCAATGTGTGTTTCACCCGTTCCTGATACCATGTTGTCCTTCGTATCAGCTAATCCTGGCATCATTACTTTCTCCATCCATCACCCAGATCCTTCGTCGCTACTCATCTGCTGTAAGCCGTCAACGGGTGCAGACGTCCGTTCGGTATGCCTCCGACTTCAGGACACCACCTGGGGACATGCAAGTTGTGCGGTCGATCGAGAAATTCGAGATCCAAGGAAGCAGAATTAACGAATTGCTGCAAAGATGATTACGAATGGCTTGGTAGAGGTTGCCAAAATTATACTTGTAATTCAAGCGTAGCTTGTCAGGAGATCCAAGCACTATGACGCATCATTACGTACCTTTCTCTCCACGCCGCAAGAATGCGAAATCATCCAGCGAGCCGTTTGCTAAGTGTTCGGCTGTGGCAGGTAGTTAGCTGAGCCAAGGCAACCGGAGCAGGATCATCTTGGCTTCAAGGTTCTGCAGAGTTTTGCTGGGATGCATGTAAGGGTGTGCAGGGTTGCTTGGAATTCTGTGTCCTATTCTTGAAAACACGCTGCAATGCAGTTGCCTGACTTCCGAGAACAGGTGAGGGAACACGAAAACGAGAGTGATTGTCGTAATAATGTCAGGCAGTTCACTGTGCCAGTTTCCTCATGTGATTGTTGTGGAATCCTAAACATGTATGGACGACTTCTTCAATTTCCAGACCCGGACCACTTGAACAATCGGGCTCTTCGATTTAGAAGGCTGGACCTGCGAAACTGTATTAGGTCAGCGGCGTTCAACTTACAAACTCAGCCTGTATATAGATGGGTTGAGCGGAATGGTGTGCTAATAATGGTCAGGCACGCACGATGATTGACGGGTAGCATGTACCTCGCCTATCCGGCCTATCCCATGGCACGTGCTGCAAGAAGATTGGCGCAGGTTCTGTGGCTTTCAGTGAGAGCCTCGTCCAGGTTTCGTGCATGAGCACATAGCCACGTGAGACATCTGCTGGCGCAGACCAGTTTGCTGACGGCCCAGAGTGTCGCAAATATTCAGAGGACTGCCTGTTGTTCGTCATATCTCATTATTCAGCCCCCCAGCCCACTCAAAGCAATATGGAAGCCAAATGCGTGGTTAAGCTGCGCACCAGAATTTCGACACCGAGGCTTTGCATGCTGCTGGATTTCAGGCAACGTGCAACCAGTAGGACCCTGATCGGCGAAATTAGAGATCTCAACAGCAGGTGCTTGCATCCCGCACGAGCACAAGCTGAGCCCACTCCCACAAGTAGAAAGTAATTCCAACCGTTGTGGGTTGTTTCGTAAGACCCCAATCCTCTTCAGGCTTTCTGCAATCCTTTGGCTCCGAAGCACAACGTCATTTTGCCAACGCTTTACGTAGTGGTCCGCCGCGTGGATCCTCTCGGGGCCCACCACGGGCAGTAGGGTGCCTTGGCGTCTTGAGGGGCTTTCTAGGCTTTCGTCTGCGGGGCAGCAGAACAGGCACCTCTCTCTCTCTCTCTCTCTCTCATAATAGCAATAATGGTAAGAATAAGAATACAATCATCATAATAATGATTATAATATATATATATATATAATATATATATATATATATTATATATATGTGTGTGTGTATGTATGAATGTATGAATGTATGAACTTATGATTGTAAGTATGTATGCATGCATGTATGCATGTATGCATGTATATGTGTTTATGTGCACATATGCATGCATGATCATGCATGCATGTATGTGTGTGTGTGTGTATGTGTGTTTAGTTAGATAGATGGCTAGCGACAGACAGACACTCAGAGCGTCCCTGGGACAGAGACAGCAGAACGGAAACAGACGGGCAGGCAGACGTGCATACCCCTTCACGCAAACGAGCCCGGACAAGCTGAAGAGTCATTGACATTAGAGACCCGGAGGTCTGCAGGCCAATGCTAGCAGGCGCACTGTTACCTCATTGCTCGGCAAATTACAAACATTGTGGGCTTTCGCATAGCCCTGACCTCTACAAGGATATCCGTGTATGGCCCCCATCTTTTACACACCCAAACTCATTGGTTTCGAGACTCCCTGAATGCCGAAGCGTTTCAACTCACTTAGTTTCAACGAGGCCCATAGCTCCATGAGGCCTTGCCTGAGATGGCCTCTTGACCTGCAAATCGGGTGTCCATGATCGGCGGGCTGGGGCTGAAACTAGCTTCATTGCTGCCCGTACCATAGTGATTTGCGCTTACAGGTAGCCGTCAGAGGATATGTTCATTCACATGCTGGGAAGTTGGCAACTGTTCTGCACGGGTTGGTCCAGGCGGCTGACGTGCTTCTTGGCAATCGCGGAGTTGTTCCAGGATTGCCGAGCTTCTGCATGACAATGCAATTTCATTGCAGATCTGTAGAACTCAAACTGCAAGTGCAGCCCGCCAGCGAAGCAAGAACCTCAATTCGCGGCACAGCCATTATTGCTTAGTGCTTGCGAGTGCCTGCGGCAAAGGGCAAGCCACAATGCCATACCCGTGTACCTTCGATCGGCATGGAAGGAATTGGAATCCGTTCTACTTTCTACTGCCCAGTAGTTATCTGGTTTCCAAAGGCAGGTGTTACGTCTCCGAAGAACTCCAAACTCCCTTCCAAGAACTATTGAACACTTGCATTCACAAGACGAGGGCCCTTCGAAGGTACACTGGCAGGCAGTCAGGGATTTGTTTGCTTGCTTGCTGATGGCGGCAGTCGACGTGGAGGCCAGGAGCGGCTTCGGGGAGACCTCGACACACATGTAACACTTCACCTCGTCTCTTGCTGGTTGAACTTTGCGTCCGAGGCCCCGGCCGATGTCTTCGATGAAGTATTGCAGGCTGTGCCGCCCGAGAGGCCGAATGGACTCCAGGCCATGCGACGGCTACCCTGGAGTGGCCTTCAAATGAGTCATGTGCAGGTCGAAGCGAAAGGTTAGTGATTCCAGTTGAGTGGCATTTGCATCTCCGGTCCCGCTTGACACAGTCACCAGCCATGCTACTGTACTTGCAAAGTGCTTCCACCTGTGATTGCTTTCTGTGTTGCTGGATCCTTTCAGGATGCATGTCCTCCCTCCGTGCATCTTGCCAGCACATGGATCATGCATTTGGAAGTTTGATGTCATAACAGGTACTGACACAGTTTCCCCCTTGTATCATTCCTTTGAGTGAGCACGGGCACAATCGATGACGACAGGGAACCACGTGATGCATAGACTGTGCTGATGATATGTCGGACTACAACGTGCGGGTAGGTGTAAGGTTAGTTGCAGCTTTAACCGTACGGGCACCAGCAGCAGCAACACTAAGGAGACTTTTTAACAGCGGTCGTTTGTGACCATGGAGACGTTCATGCTGTCGATGCTTGATGTTTGAGAATGACTGTTTCATCAACATTCATCCGCCTGCTGCAACAAGAAGAAAAACGTCGATAGTCGGAACATGTCACAACAGCATTTTCCGCAGTAGCGGCAACACTCAGCTGGAGCACAGTGGAATTGGACATAACTGCCACATACTCGCACTGCTGGTATGCACCCTGGTATGCCTCTTTGGTATTGTTGTAGTCTTTTGGTCCTCTTCGTGTTTCTTGTACCTTCTTGGCTTTGATAAATGTGTTTGAAAGCCTTGTGGCCACTTGGCGTGTTGGCTTTCTAGCATGCTCCGCATACTCGCACTATTTTTCATATTTCTTAATGGTCATGAAGACACTGCCATCGTAGGATCCAGAGCGGCTTCGGTCAGCCTTGCCAAAGGCCCTGCACTGGAAACCTACCGGCCAGTGAGTGGAACACAGCCGTGGAGTTGGATGCAGCTGTGAAGCTGAATGTGGAGGCCCTGCGGCGTGCAGCGACTTAAACTGCATACTGTAGGACAAGTTTGTGTTTGCATGCACGCTAACAAATGACAAATTGGACAAGTGTTTGCACCACTTCGTTCCGCAGTACGTGAACTCGCTCTGTCGCCTACCGCAGTTTCTCCTGGGTCCCCTAACAGCGCGCCACAAGATAACACATATTCTTGATTGACGCGAAAGGACGATGATGAGTCGGTCAAGCCCGGGAAGGACTATCCACCACAGACATGCGCGGTTGTGTCAGCAGTCCTGCTTATCGCCTTCGGCCATGGTTTTGTGTTCAGGAGCCGGAGACATCGGCAGAACCACAGCAGCTGAAAGATCGTTTGGCAATGGGGTGGTATTTGGCACCTTTCTTAATGTTTTGGCCTTGAATGAATGTGCGGCAGAGTCACTCCTTACTGGCAACTTAGTGACGGCCACGTAGCCTATCCAGCGTCTTGCTTGAACCCTCGGACACGTAGCAACCACGAGCAGCATTGTGGGCGGCTTATGCCTTTGCAAGGCCACGACCGTCGTCTACTTTGTGTACAGAAGCTGCTAGCTTGGCATTCCTTGAAGCCAGTCATCAGGTGTGTTGGTGTTGCCGTACCCCGCAACCGCTTAAACTCAGTAGTGTCAAGTGAACCAGGCGCTGTTTCAATTAATCACCGCAGTTTTGCCTCACACGCTAGAGCTTGCTAGAGCAATGTCAGTGTTTCGAGCAGCTGCGAGAAACGAGGTCAAGAATGTGCATGGGAACTTTATGTCTTGTGCCAGGACAAGACCAATTTTAATATAGTATTCCGGAAAGAGATGGGCCTTGATGGACCCATGGCTACTGCTGGGACCATGAGAATGAGACAGCCTAGGTCAGGAACTGTCCATCTTCACTCCTCATGCCTACACCGTCCGCCCGATTGACACCATTGGCTTGCTCTTCGTCGGCTCCTTCTTGGTCACGCGGAAGCCGAGCCTCGACTTTACAAGAACTCTTCAATTCGAGGTCCCCCTGAATGCACCAGATCCGAGCAAAGCCCGTTTGGCCAGCCGAGGAGCTACCTGATCTATGCCATCAACCCCTTTCGCAATGCTGTACTGGCCACCTGAGGGCAAAGCTGGCTGCACCCGTCCGCGATAGGGGTCAGATGGGATCAGTGAGTTGTGCTTACGCTGGATTTTCGTAGAGCGGCCGGGCGACCTGAAGTGCTCAGGTTGCGCTGCAGGAGATGTTCCCTCTCCTGCCGCCTGGTTGAAGTGGTTTGCCATGCCGCCAGAAATACCGCAGCTCACAGTCCTAGGACCTCCGAGAACTCGTGACATGCACGATCTGATAAGCACATTGCGAAGACAATCATGACAGCGAGGAAAGCACCTGCTGTCAGGTCTGAGACACGTGTTAACCCGGAGTATTATCGGAACATTGCCTCGGCCAGTGTGCAGCTGTTGTGCGGGCTGGCAATTCTGCCTCTGGGCTGCAGGCACCCGGCAGTGCCAGAAACATGAGACTTTGTGGAGTGTTCGATCCAACCAGAATACTAGAAGTTATTTCCGAGCTTGGGCTGCTGTAGCTGACAAGGCCGACGCGACGGAAACGCCCGCTAATGTCCGTAAAATACGAATCATATTAGTGCCGGCTCGGTGCCAGTCAGAGACGTTGGGGATCGTTCAAAGTTCGGGGGTCTCTTTCCATATTCTTGCAAAGCTGACAGCGTCCAATTTCCGATGTTCTCGTGGTTGACTTGCTTTAATACGCATCTGAGGGCATTTACGAAACCTCAGCCCATCGGCTCTGGCAAGAGCTGGGCGCTCCAGGTGGAATGTGGGGGAGGGACGGGTGGGGAAGGGGACATGTGTGAGACTCTCGGCACAGCAAAAGGCTCTGGAAGTCCTGCCTGTAGCAAAGCTGGTGCAGAAAGGGTTGCCTTCGTGAGCGCAGGTCCCCTGCTTGGATGCTGCATGCTGCTTGCCACATCGGCGTCCTGGAAGCATTTTGCACGTTGGACACAGGTGATTTATTTCGGCTGCGCAGGTGCTTTCCAGAGGATGTGAACAACAAAGCTGTTGTTGCTCGCCTTGGCGGCCTCAGGTCTCGTTGGCAAAAAGGCGTTGCTTGGGCTTCAGCCTCAGCGAGACGTTGCCGCAGCCATCCCAAGACACTGATCGAGAAGTTGCACTGTGGAAGCAGCTAGCAACAAGATGCGGCAAGTCTTTCAACGTGGGGCAGGGAAACACGAGCAAGAGGTGCAGAACTGTCATCGACGATGCGAGTGCAGAATGGTATATCATGGGGGTATTTCGCGCTTCGCGAACAGTGGTCACTGAAGCTTGTTGATGCGTGCTGAAGGGTTGTTGCTAAAACATGCTGAATGCGCGGCCGGAGCCGCACCGAACCCAGAGTCGGGCGTGTACTCGTTAATTTGCGTTCAGAAATCGCTTTCTTCATATCTCTCTTGCAACGAAGAACGTAACTGCTAGACGACGTGCCGTCAGCCAAACCAGCTGGCCGTACTTGGAAGCAATACTTGGCATAGCTTATAATGCAGACCGACGGGTCGCGGCGGGGTTCGCTGGTGGGAATTCTGAAATGCAAAAGCTGGTAGAAGAAAAGTGACCTGCTGAGACGGTGAACATCCTGCTGCTGCTGACCGCCATCGCAGCAACAGCCATTGCTTTGGAGAGTCTTATCTGTTTTGAAGCTCGAGCACCAGGCAAGAGCAGGTTTACAGCTGAAAGCCGATGTTCCTTTGCAAGTACATAAGGCGGGCACGAGCTTTTGTCAGTGCAGGACCCTCAATATCTGGCAGTGGCCGCAATGCATACGTCTTCCTGACCGATATATAGTAATGTAGTTCTTCCTGCCCACCAGAACTGTAGCTGTTGCTTCCGGAGCATTCGTTCTGGAGAAAACTGGACAAGCCGGCTCGAGGGCGCCCCTGCTAGCTGCTTCCTCAGGAAGCAAAGCGAGGGCTTCACCAATTTCATGTCTGAGGACGGGTTTGCCATTTGCGCGCGGGGCATCCAGGGCTGAAGCCAGTTAGGTCAGGTATTCCAAGGCACAGCTGCACAGCTAAGCCTCAATCGCACCATCAAGGACTACATGAAGACCTTGCCAGGTTGGGTCGGGAGCAACACCCATCTATGTTGCCATGTAGTTTGCATATGCCCTCGGTATGGATACCTCCCGGCAGCACCCTACAGAATTCTGACAGTTGCTGACCATTGCCAGCAGCAAGGACCACGGTCTCAAGATAATTTTCTCTGTCTTGCACCTCGGCATATGCCTATCCCACACAACGGCTGTGCAATGATTGAGTTGAACTATTGCACCATGGCACGTTGCAGTAATCACATCTTCCTTCTTGGTTTCTCAAGAAGGGATGCAACCAGCCAGGAAAAAGGTCAGAATCATTCGGCCCATGCGGCTCGCCAATCATACCTCAGGTTTGCGCAGGTGTTGAGTGAGCAAGCCGTCGTACAGTAGTGGGAGTGTACTACTGAAGGTGTGTCAGCCAAGGCCGAGGCATCACGCTACATGTGGCATACTATGCCGAGTCTCAAGTACCCAGGTTGGGCATCAGTGAAGAGGTCTCCTGGCGCGAGGTGTACATGGCCGACAACAACAATTCTTTGCAGGCCGGATTTGTGAGCTCTGTACCAGGGTATCTGCTACAGATTGCCAATCTAATCTGCGATGATCTGCAAGTGACAGATTCCGGAGAGAAAACACATCTCTGTGGAGTCATGTCTCTGCAGGTGTAGTGCCGTTTCAGATTGACATCTTTACCAAGGCCTTCACTTGGGGCATGAATCACGTCGTGGCAGGCCGGCTGTGTGAGACCAGGTCGAGTGGTTCAGTTCCTCTTCGTAGCTGTTGAGCCGAATGCCCGCCCAGGCACTGGCATGGACAATCCGTTGGTGTACGGCCTTGTAAGTGGGCTTCTTGGTTGCAGGCTACGGCATTTTTTGTGGGCCTGGGTCCAGTTGCTGCATCTTTGACGAGAGTCGGGAGCACATTGTGCATGGCTTTTGAATCCCGCATCTGCTGCAAACTGATCTGTCTTTTTCTGGCTTGATCGTCCACGCTGCAGCCGAGGAGTTACGCCTTCCTTCTGGGAATCACGGATTTCAGATCTCTGCGATATTTCCACCATGCCGCCGTAGAGTACTTCGTCATCGAAGCTCGGAATTGACCTCTAGGGCTCCAGGGAGCCCCTCAGAGTATGTAGGCATGCTTTGCGAGCCGGCTCGAGTGCCAGCACATGTGAAGATGGCTGTGAGGACAACCTTGTCAAGCCAGAAGGTCACGAAGTGTGGTTGACGATGAGCGTTCGCAGACTCTACGGTTTTTTTGCTTGAGCTTTTGTCAGTCGAGATCACTTGGATCTTGCACAGACTGCTTGATCATGGGCTTGTCACATGTCACGGATTCACGTGGCTCGCTGCGCTGCCACCAGCTGATACAAAGGGCTGACATCTTTGCTACCAGCGGTAGGCTTCAGTCAGGACCTCGGAGCCTCCGGAATCCTTGAAGATTCGAAGTTGCTCAGACGTTGCTTATGTTGTGAAGAACTTGAAGATAAGTATCTAAGCTCAGCAGCCAAAGGCAGCAGCTGCAAGAAATGTTTATCAAGCCATCTCCTGCCGCAGAAATGCGCAGCCACAGATGAGGCAACGCAAGAGCCGCACCAGGGGCACAACATGGTACAACTGCAAAGCTGGACGTGAACCTGATTCATTTGTGTCAGCCCATGAGGCGACTGTACAAGAAAGCTCCTGCTGGAGCCGACGTTAATCATTTCCCAAAAGTTCCTCGTCTGTTTTGATCCACGCCATAGCACTACGTGGGAGTTGTTCTGACTAAGATCATTTTTGTTGCGGGGTCCTCCTGCTGCAACAAGTACCGCCAATCCGAGTGTATCACAACTCCTACATCATGGCCTTGTCAACAAAGTTGACCTTGACTTCGGCACTGTGCAACTTGCAGTGCCTTGCCGTAGCAGAAGCTCGGAGGCTCAGTCTCGGTTGGCACGAAAAGTTGTTGATAAAGACTTGCCAGCATCCGTCGCTTCTGGAGTAGACAGGAAATCAAAGTAGCAGCTGCACGTGGGGATGCATCCCGGAGAGATTGCCACCACGTGTTAACCCCATGATGCCGCCGCGAAGCGGCACACATCTGGAGGTCAATTCATTTTTGAACTTGCACGTGTACACAAGGTTTTTGATTCCACACCCAGGCCCAGTGTCCTAAGGTGTGGGCCTTCAGCCCAAAGCTTTACAAACCTTCAAGCCCGTGTAATTAATAAAGCCCCGGGTTCAAAACCTCAAACTTCAATCGCCAACCCCAGTCCGTATGCCGCATATACGCCTTAACAGCAAGCCCACAAGCTTAAGCGCGAAACCGCTGCACCACGCAGACAAAGCATCTTGAAATTGCTAGCGCAAGCCCAAACCCTACCAGTTTCTGTTGGCCTTGCCGTAGCAGTGTTTGGGTGCAGCTGATTTCGGTTCGCAGGGGAGCCACGGCAAGGCAATCTGTGGGGCATGAAGCCCCGTCGAAGTCTAAGAGGCTCAAGCGGTTGTTGCGGTCAGAGAGCTTGGTGCCGAAACCCAAGTTACTATCCGCGGGACATCTGGCTTTGCAGAGAAGAGAAAGAGCGCACACTCGATGGTAAGAGTATGTGTATGTATGGCAGTAGCTGCATCGTCAGCCACACACGTTCGAATCCAATTTGCCGCTTTTCAGGAGTACAGAGCTCAAGAGGCATTGGTGGTGCAGACGGACGGATCAGTGCAGCTTGAGATGAAGGACGTGGGTGATTTGTGTGACGGATTTGCCAAGTCTGTGAATGCAAATTCCCTGTTACGTTACAGTGTCTCCCATGTGACCGCAAACTATGGCATAACGCAGTGTGGCATGGGTAAAGTATGTACACAGGCAAAGAGAAAGGGCAAGTCTATGTTTGAGTGATTCCGCGTACGTTGTTTAGTTCTGCATATGCATGAATATGCAGGTATATAAAGCGAGAAAGAAGGGTACATGGCTTGTCAGTAATGAGAGAAAGGCCCGAGCATGGGGGGAGAGGGGTCAAAAAAGAATTTGAAAGAGATCAAAAAAATTAAAAAGGATCAAAAAACAATTTAAAAAGAATCAAAAACATATTTACGACTTACAAGGCAATTGGTTGCTTTCCTGGCTTAGTGGCTTCCGGCTTCACGGCTTCCTAGCTTTTCGGCTTCCCAGCTTGTCGGCTTCGCGGCTTCTTGGCTTCCCGCTTCTCGGCTTCTTGGCTTCGCGGCTTCTCGGCTTCGCGGCTTCTCGGCTTCTTGGCTTCTGGGCTTCTCGGCTTCTCGGCTTCTGGGCTTCTTGGTCACATGTGTACTATGACTATGGGTTGTCAGCTTCCTGGCTTCTTGGCTTCGCGGATTCGCGGCTTCTGCCCTTCTTCGCTTCTCGGTTTCTTGGCTATTTCTTGGCTTCTTGGTAATATGTGTGTACTATTACTATTATAACCATTTTGCTTATCATTCTCATGATTCTTCCTAGTATCACTCCCAGGACTATCATTTCTATTATTCTGACTAGTCTTATCATCATTGCATGTATGAAGATTGATGAAGAAAGATGAATATAGCTGACTATATACATATATATATATATACATATGTATTCTCTCTGTGAGATGAACCTTAAACCACCCAAGCATCATCATCATCGTCATCCTCATCAGGTTCCGTGTACGTTGCAGTGGGACAGAAGTTCGCTCAACAGCATGTTCTAAAAATTGTGTTAAAACCTGCATTTTGTACACTGGAACCAGATAACACTAACAGGCGCCAGGAAGCGCGCAACCCTAATAGTACTAGTAGTAGTAGTAGTAGTAGTAGTAGTAGTAGTAATACTAAATGCATCAAAAAAATTAGGCTCGGCCGCTCCAAAAAAATCTAAAAAGCGTCAAAAAAAATTACGCTTGGGGGATTTGCTGCCGTGTGAAAGCTAGCCGTGGCTGCATGGGCAGAAACAGCCTTATGGTTGCCAGGAATGAGCCGAATGACCCTGACGCTGTGGCAAGTTGCTGCTTGCGTTCTCGAAAGGGTCCAACACATGGACCACTGCAGGCTTAAATCGAGGAATAGCACCAGTACGCGAAAGGAAATTAGAACATTTCTGTAAGTGCGATTTCAATAGTAGTTCCGACCCAGGACTATTGAAATCGCACTTACAGAAAATGTTCTAATTTCCTTTCGCGTACTGGTGCTATTCCTGGATTTAAGCCTGCAGTGGTCCATGTGTTGGACCCTTTCGAGAACGCAAGCAGCAACTTGCCACAGCGTCAGGGTCATGCGGCTCATTCCTGGCAACCATAAGGCTGTTTCTGCGCATGCAGCCACGGCTAGCTTTCTTTTCGATCCTTTTTAATTTTTTTTGAGAGGCTGAGCCTAAATTTTTTTGATCCATTTTAAATTTTTTTGGATCCTCCATCCAGCATGGGGCGGGGCATAGCTGAGACAGTGGCAAAGCCTTCAGCATGATGTGTGCTAGCTTCTTGCTGTTCCATTCAGCCGAGTAGCAGCGCAGAGAGATGCTTGCGTATACACACATCAAAACACGGCGCTGCAAGAACAAGGGTGGGCATTCTCGGAGGGGCGGGTAGGAGGGCGGGTAACCCCTCTAGACCTACAGAGACAAGAAAGAGAACTAGCTCGTTCCAACGCAGAACCTTGCCAGAGGCGGGATGGACAACCACGCCTGTGAAGGCGCAGTTCCAAGGACCAGTGCACGGGAACACGCGAGGAGTGGGGGGATTACCCCATCCCCCGACTCTGTTGAAGAAGTCAGATAAACTTGTTTTGCATGTCTCTTGCGCCTACCCGAAACAGGAAAGCTGGATTGATTTTCTCGGATGGTACTTGTATACGGTACTTCTATGCAAAGCGACGGAGGGAGAGAGAGAGAGAGAGAGAGAGCCCGGGTGCATAATATGCCATCTTGACATCGCATTGTTCTAGGGGTTGCAATACAGACAGTCGCGCATAGCAGGGGAAGCAATGTCCTGGAGAGCATACGTACTCCCTCGCCCGCTACCGTATCATACTTACTTCACGTTATTGGGAGTACTAT
>CAJNDV010000570.1:1447-13074 GCA_905221635.1 Symbiodinium sp. CCMP2456
AGACAGAGTGCCTTATGCGGTGCTTCAGGGCCGGGGGCGGGCATGCTTTGGTGCCGGCGGTCCGTGGCTCGCGGCGCACAACTGTGCCACGCAGCAGTGAGACATTGATCGATGTCACTCTCGTGACGAAGCTGCGCTTGCACTGCTCGCTGAAACTGCGGAACAAGGTCTGGCAGTTGCTGCAGGGTTTGGCGTATGTTATGAGCCTTTGTCACCGGGGGCTTGCTTCTGTGAGGAACCTTGGGTGCGTCGAATCGGCACTCCACTGGAATGTGTCTGAACCCAGTGGGATGGGTCAGGGGCGAGTCGTGCAAGGGTCGCGCCTTCATGCTTAGCTCAGAGCACGGCATTCGGCACAAAATGAAGTCTAACTGCACAGCATTGCCTGCCGGCTGGAGATAGGTGGCTGCCGTACGTCCACTTCTGCCCCAAGTATTAACAGCATTGAGGTTTAGGGAGGTGACCAGGGACTGGAAGGCGTGCTGATCTTTGTGTGGGTTCCTGGCATGTACGGCTACACCATCTCCTATGTGCGGGGGCTGTGGTCGGAGGGTGGAGTTGGCATCACCCGCTATGAGAAGCAAGTTACGTCTAGGTACTGTGTGAACCCATTTGCGGATGGCTGCCCAGACCGTCTCCCGTTGCTGGACAAGTTGGGCTGTTCTGTCATCGGCGTGCCCAGACAGCTGCTTGTGGTGGAGGTTCCATGCATGTTGGTATAGGCCCAGGACATCAATGGCGGGCTGGGATTCTATTCTAAGGTGAACCAATCGGCCTGGAATCAGCTCGGAGTACCTTAGCAGGTCCTTATGTCCAAAAGTCTTAGCAACCATAAACAAAATGCCTCCTTGCGTTGTCTGGGTGCCGGAATGTATGCAGTGCCAAAACTCCGTGTCGAATTCGGAGCTGGCAGGCCAGTGACTCTCCTGCACGACTACCATATGAAGGTCATGCTTACGGTGTTGGTCATCGGCCCAGGAGATTAGTTCAGCATACCTAGTGGAATGTAATCCGCCACTATTCCATGTAACCATCCTAACTCGTGCTTGGCGAGAGTCACTGGACGGGTGCTGACTCGGAGAAGCGGCCGGCTGGTCGATTCGCAGGGGTCTACGATGGTGGGCTGTTCTAGCTGGAAGAATGTGCGCTCCGAGATCCGCTATTGTGCAATACCTGCCCCTGTACATAGTTCCCTGGCCGTCTCTTAGGGCACGCTGTTGGGCCCGGCGGAAAGAGCGCTTACCCGCTGCGGTTCGTGCTGCGAAGCCACCTGCCGGTGGACGCCACTGGGCTCCTTGTTGTCCCGGGATTGCTGGGGTGGAGTCAGGGTGGGCCTGATTCGGGAATCCTGCCGTCAGGGTACATAGCTGGGTCCATGTTAGGAGCATGAGTAGACACTGTCTTCCAAGGCGCAGGTGACTATGGGACGCATTTAGGGTGTGCTTAGCCTGTAGGGTCCTATGTGTTGGGCTCTTCAGGAGCCAGCTGCTGCCGCGCAGGGTGTGGTGCCGAATTGTTTGCAGGCGTGCACCGTGCATTATCCTCAAGCGTCGTCGGTACTGGCCTGGCAGAAGTCGGGTGGTGATCCACCGAGGCTTGGGACTATGCAAGTGCCGCCATGTGCAGCACTTCAGAAGCAGCCACATGCCGAGCACACATCCTAGCAGCAGCGTACCTGAGAAGGAGGCGGCGTGGGCAGAGTCTGAGCTCCGAATGCCTCTCCTCCAAGTGCGGGAAAAAGAGTGAAACCTTGTACAAACAGCGACTGTGGTTAGTTCGGAGTGCTGGGTACTGTTAGCTTGGCCAAGAGTACTGGGTATCAAAGGGTCGAAAGGCTTCACTTCAGAGTAAAGAAAGCTTGAGGGCTGCTTGTTGCAAGCTACAGGAGAGGTTCGACCAAACTGATCTCCTACCCTCACGTCTACCCATGCGGTGGGGTGCTCAGGTCCTGGATGTCGTTTGTCGCATGGGTCCCCGGACTTGGGACCGGGGCGGCCACCACGGATCAGCAGTGCCCCATCTTCCTCTATGCCGCTGCTGGCACTACAGCTGCGCGCTGGAGCTCGACGCTGCAGACTGGTCCTTGTATGGGCTGCGGAAGCGCGAAAACCAATCTTGTAGTTCTTGTTGCCGATCAGAACCCAGAAGCGGCCAGATGGACAGAATGAGCTCCTGGTAGAAAGCCAAAGCACAAATGTCGACCAGCTCGTATGCCAGCGTGGTGGTCTTGGAGAAGAAGAGCTGTTCGTCCAGCCGGCGTGCAAGCAGGGTCTGCATCTGTTGCACCAACAGTGCTTTGGGTGGATCGCCTTGTTGTCCTCTGGCGAATATCCACCCCATGTCGTTGGGAAGGACAGGGTTTTCCAGCGCGCTACGAAGGGACGCCAAGTCTTGGGAAAATTCCGTTCCAGTTGGCTCCAGTAGCCATGGTTGTACCAGCTGTTCCATCTCCGCAGGGCTGCATCCACTGGACCGGCGGCGAAAGCCGCTGAGGCGTTGTACCACGCTCCTCTCAGCATGGCCCTGCTCTCGAAACCGTTGTTCCATGTAGCAGCTGCAGAGTTTGCATAACACTTGTCTGCGAAACCAGCTGAGCCGATCCGACATGTCGTGGTTGAGGAAGTGCTCCCTGGGCTGCTGTGGTCCAAAGGCGGATGCAGGTTGGGACGATGAGCTAGGTCCATGGTCGCTACCGTCCAGTTCGCTGTCCAGAGGAGGTTGCTCCGGGCGCGGGTCGGCGTGGGTTGCGCTGTCGGCAGATTCAAGATCGCTAAGATGAGCAGAGCCTGGGGACATCGAAGGGTCCTCATCGGAATCAAAGCTCGAAGACGATCCATGGAGAGAGCGCGGCATGTGCAAGGCATAAAGGACAGGGCCCTATAAAGGGTGGCCCGCGCGTTGGGCCGAGACGCTTATATATGTATATATATATATATATATGGTCTTATGTGACTGATGTGGCTGAATGCTCGTACTCGTGTGCATGCATCTGTGTATATATACACATACATATATACACATCTGTATACTTATGCATGGACAACTGTAGATATGAAGGTGCGTACATAACTACAGCGAACGTGTGCACAGGCACGTGAGGAAACTCGCCGCAACCAAAGAAGACAAGCCCCCTTGACAGGCTCCCAGGAACTCAGTGTGTGAAGTCGCTGCCTGTTGACAGGTGAACCCAGCCCCAAAAAGCCACGTCCGTTGCCCAACACTTCTGCATGAATTTGGGCCTCCTGCATTGCCTTGCCAAGACTAACCCATGTGCCGAAAGCAGAGCACCCGATGCCAAGGTGGGTAGAACTCTCGTTGCGCTGGCTCGTGGCGTGTGGCCGCTTCAGCGGGAAGCGCGGTTTCAAGGAGTGGGGTCTTTGGGAGTGTGGGGATTGTGAGACAACTTGCGGGTTCGAGGTGACTAGGGTATTGACAATACACATTGGCATCTTCGTTGGCCAACGATGCCGTTTTCGATTTTCCATTGTAGTGGGGAGGACAGTGGAAACGATGCTGAGGTTGCAATGCTGCCGATGATGGTGATGATGACGGGGCATTGATGGTGTCGTTCTTTGTTTTGCCGCGTCCCGTATGTGCTGCTCCCGTAATAATTGCCAGTGGTATTGCCATCGCTGGTACCACGGAACCAGTCTTCGCTTGTATCGTGATGATTCTGGAGAGATCCTTAAAAGAGGCATCATCACGATCACCGTCAGGGCCTCCAGCAACATCACCATTATCATCACCATCACACTCATCGCCATTATCCTGATCCTCACCCGTACTGCCATCATTACCTTCATCATCACTCGCCTGCTGCCCTTGTCGTTGTTATCCTTCCGCTCGGTACCATGCACAGCCGCAGGACCGTGTTCACAAAAGTCATGAGCCAAGGCGTAGAGCAGCCTCCAAGTCTTCAGATCCCCCGGAAGCGCGAAGTGCCCGCCGGTTCCAGGAGAATGCGCAGTACTTTCTAGGTACAGGAGCTGCCAAGGCAGTTCATTTTTGCCAGGCGCACCTGCGCTGTGCTTCAGGGCACTGCTTTGCTATTGTGACGATGTTGGTTGAATTGCGACGGATTGTGTTTCAGTTTTGGGCAGTTTTAATCGAGTGTTGATGTTGATTCTCATTGGGGAGCCTCACGCTCCAAGCCTACGGCGGCTTTACAAATGCTTCCCTGGCATGGTTACCACGTCAGATGCACAGCGTGCATGTGCCGGAGTACTGTTACCATTACGAGTCATGCTACATCTGGAGCGCATGTGGACCAGGACTACAACCTACTACAAGTGTAAGGGGATGACGCACTGCACTTCCAAGTCTTGTAAAAAGGCTCCCACAAGGCAAAAGGCAAACATGGAGGTCCCTTCAAAAATTCCCCATCCTCGGACATCGCTGTGACAGTGGGGCAATGCAAACCAGCTGCCCCTGTCATCGCTCAAACCCTCGAAGCCCTCTCAGAACCGAGACCCTGAGATCTTGCTGCTGTGTGGCGGCATTGTCACAGTTTTCGTCACCGCAGCCTCCCTCCTAGGCTGGGCCTGGGCACTGGGTCTGCTTTGCTTGTGGTATGTGGGCCCCGTAGTCTTCTGGCAGGAGATGTCTTGGCTCGGATCCGCCTGGGCGAGACGCGACCTCTGAAAGGCACCCTAAAGGCTCTAAATCCGAAGCCCCAAAACCCATGAGCCCAAGCCCTGAGCCGTCAACCCTACGGAAGCTTCAGAGCCCGATCTCCTTGCGAGGCTGCAGCGCTCGCGAGATGTTGGCGAGCATTTGTACAGAGGCCCAGTTGGGGTTTAGGGTTTAGGGTTTCCCTTGAGCGAAGAGCAATCGCCTTGTCCATCTATGGGAGGGGGTCTGGCATAAGCAAGAGGACCGGTCGCATCCGAATCCTAACTCCAATAGTTCTCCAGTGTCAACAGTCAACAGCACAAAGGGTGCAAGGGAGGACCTGTTCTTTCAGAAGCCTCGAACCCTCTTGGCAGTTCCCGAAGCCTTATGCAATCCATGAGCCTGCCAACATGGATGCGGAAGTGATTCTCAGGATTCATTGTTTGAGACAGGGTGACATCAAACTCGGGCTTCAAAGCTCATGGCGTAGATACACTGTGTCCGTCAGCAAATGCGCTTCGGAAATTCGTTCTTCGAAGCCCGACTGGGAGCTGTTGTAGGCGCAATTGATTCCACCGCGTTTCCGCCACGGTGCCCTCAGCCCAACCCGGCATTCAAATTCGCGGAGGAGTCCTGAAGGGGACCGCATGCAGAACCACCGCCAAAGTCTTGACCCCGAGTTCGTCCCAACAGTAGCAGCAGTCGTCATCGTCGTCGTAATAGGAAGTTATCTTCGACGCCGCCGCCGTCGTCGTCGTCAAAGAACAGCGAGAGACTAAGTACACAAGAAATTGCCAGAGGAGGTTCCAGGTAGCGGTGCTCCTTTGCGTCGCCTCTGCCGGGCGCACCCTGCGCCGTGTGACAGGGCAGAGTGGATGGTGGGATTCCACATTTGGGGTAATTTCCTACATTGGGGTCGGTGACCCTCCTTGTTACAAGGGTGCCGTACTCTTCTGGGGATCCTAAACACAACACGGACCTTCTCATAGAGAGGTACCCATATGGGGGTTCCCGAAAATTAGGGGACCCTAATATAGTACCCTAAATAGTAGGATCCTTATTATAAGAACACCAAAATAAGGTACCCCTTATTTTCGGAAACTCCCATATGGCCCCTATGCAGGTTTCAGACCTTTGGGGCGCAGCTGCGCCGTCGGGTTTTGGTTCAGCGTGGCCTGAGGTAGCAAATCCAAAAATGAGTTGCAACATGGGAGCTTCCGAAGATAAGGGGTGCCCCATTTTGGGGTCCTTATCATAAGGATCCTACTATTTGGGGTACTATATTAGAGTCCCCTATTTTCGAAAACCCCCACATTGCACCAGACTACCCTTGCGGAGCACAGGTCTCAAACCTCACTACTCGGGTGGCTCGGGTCATTGCTTATGACTGTGAATGCTACTGAGGGAGACTTCTGTGAAGTATGCCTCCCAATCCTTGGCACGAAGACCCAGGAAGCCTTCGCTTCTTTGTGAGGGTCCTTCCAAGAGCGATGCCATTTCTACAGCCGTTGCCTTCTGAATGATTTCGGGAAGTTGCCAGACCTCGGGCTCGTCGCTCTTTCGGAAGCGAGAGGTCATTGAGAAAGGTCTTCATGCAGAGCACGTGAAAGCAGTTGGTAAATTACAGAACCTGACGGTCCTGTCTTGCAACAGGGCCCAAAGAGGACCACGGTTGAGAGCAACGCAAGTCCTGTGCGTGGGTTTGGGAGCGTGAGGCATGCCCAGAGAGCGCGTCCTGCTGCTCATTTCGCTGGCCGTCTTTCCCCTGGCTTGCCAAAAAAGCTCCTGGGACGACAGCTTACACTCTTCAGGACCGCGCAGTACTACTTGGAGGATCATGGGACTTAGTAAGTAAGGTTATAAGTCCCTTAATTGGGGTTATAAGTAAATATAGGTATAGTTACCTTAATTATAACCCTACTTACTAAGTCCCATGATCCTTTAAGTAGACCACAAGCACAAGCCCAAACAGTCTAGGCCAGGAATGGAAACCCCTGACCCCGAAGCCCTGATCCGCCTGAAGCCTCAAATCTTGGTCTGAGTCCCCAGGTTTGCACTCCCTCACGGGCGTCTCGATGCTTAGTTTCTTGTGCCTTGCCTGAGTCGATAGAAACTTTCATGGTTCCTTCTAGGTCAGGGCGCGTGTAGGGCCCGGACTTTCGTAAACGGCCAGGATCCTGGTAACAGCTCGGCAGAGCTGGCTTGCCATTCACTCGTGCGAGAACGGGAGGAAGCCGCAGACACAACACCCTGAGAAATCTGACCTCCTAGCTCGAAAGTCGGTCTCGAAACCCTTGAGGTCACAGTTTCGGCAATTGCCGTGTGAACCACGCCAGTAAGTAAATTGCTGCTAATTCAGGGTGTCAGGAGCAACAAGAGCAAGGAGACGAGGATCAAATGTTCTACATAGGTCCCGAGCTTGAGAACAAGTTTGTAAGGAAGACGAAGACACGAAACTTAAGTGATACCTGCAGGGGTCGCACCGCAGACACACGAGTCGTAGCAGTCGCAGCACTGGTCGCGGCCTTTGCATAGACCGTCGGACTCAGGAATCCAGTTCCACAGCAATCGTAGTAATGGTAGTCGTCGTAGTCATCACAGTGGCTGCCCCCTTTGAGGTGCCTGTCTTACTTCTTCGTCGTGTTGCCGCCCGGCATGAGGTTTTCGTTTGGGGTGTGGGTTGTAGAGCTTGCGATCTTTAGATGAAGGGCTTCGGGTTCGGGATTTGGGGCTGCGCCGTCTTTACTGTGATATTAGTGGCAGCGGTGGTGGCGCAGTACCAGTATTTGTTGTCGCTGCTGGTGTTGGAGTCGTTCTCATTCGTGTTTCCGTTGGTGTCTGCCCGGAGTTTGCCACGGTCGTTGTTCAGTTCTTTGCTGCTGGAGTTGTGGTTCTGGTTGTGTCGTTGTTGTTCTTGCTGGTGTTGTCATTGTCACTCCTGCGGGTTGTGATGCGGCGATGTAGCTGGTGGTATTGCTGGTGTTGTGTTGCCGCTGCTGGTGGTGGTGGTGGTGGTGGTGGTGGTGGTGGTGGCGGTGGTGGCGGTGGTGGCGGCGGCGGCGGTGGTGGTGGTGGTGGTGGCAGTGGTGGTGGTGGCACGGTGGCTGCAGTGGTGGCCGCCATCTAAAATTTAAATTAAAGCGTAAAGCACCTCACTACAGAGCACCTGTACTGCAAGGGCGATGACATCGATGGGCATCGAAGAAAACGCAATGCAGAACCAAGGAGTGACTCCTGTTCCCAACGCGAGGCCGCACTTCCCCAAAGGCCCTAAACCGCGCACGACATTTTAGAAATCTAGTCATAACCCTTCTAGGGGCCTCGTCTATGCCCTCCCGAAACACCGAACATCAACATGTGGACAAAGCCACTGCAGCTCGGCGCAAACCCTTGAAAGTCTCAAGCGCAGAGCTAGGATTTGGCGGCTAACGTCACAAGCGACTTGACGAAACTTGGAGTGTTCCGTGCGCCGAAGGGTTGCTGAAGACCCGGTCAGGGTTCCGGCCTTGATATCGGGCCCCTAAGAATTACCTATACTCTTTTGGGGGGCTCCTTAGTATAATTATAGTATGATATGCCCCCAAACCCTATTCTAATTTTTTAGGCCCCTACATTAGCGCCAAACCCTTTTGGCGGGAGTTCCCCAAGCCAGTTCCAGGAGTTGAAATCAGAGAAGGACCTTCATGGGCGATTGGGGTGTTGGGGCCTTGTAAGTGTCAACTACATGGGAAGAAGCCTTTCGAGGATCGAGGCTCCATGAAGGGCGTCGCTACAAAATTCTGCGATGTCTGAGACGGGGAACCAGCAGCTTTGAGACCTTTCGGCCTCAAAGATCCGAAACCTGAAGAACTGCACACCCGTCTTGGGGAAGCCTGAAAAGACTCTCTCGGCAAGCAAGGGGCCCTACCATAGAATGTGCTGTAGAATGTAGACCCTAACTCGGTTTATCAGGAGCGCCCTTGAAAAAGACTCCTGACTTCGCGAACTTCCTAGACGCGGTTTGGGAACTTGGGATGTGGGTAGTTCTCTAAATTAGGATCCATATTAGGATCATGTTATGAGGGTGCCGTGCTCTATTGGGGACCGAAACAGGGGCCCTAATTTAGAGAACTACCTGGGAGACCGGCCGGGTCGATCTGCTGCTTGTGGCCAGGCCTTCAGGCAGAGCTCCAAGCCCGGAGACTTCAACTCCCTGACTGAACTCTAATACAGGACCCTTCATAATGATAAGACTTAGGGTTTTGGGGGCCCATTATACTCTAAGTATAATAAGGAACGCCCCAAAATCGTATAGGTAATTCTTGAGGCCCCTACTTTACTCCAAAGTCCTCGAGCTTTCGAGGCACTGCATGCAACCTGGACACCCTGGCCGGCGCCCATTGCACAGGCGCATCAAGCTTCGGGGCTGGAGCTGCAGCTAAGGGGTTTTGGGGTTTAGGGTTTAGGGGTTTAGGCGTTTAGGGTTTCACGCGGGCCCGGTCAGTGAATTCAGCGTGTCGCGAACACTCCGGCAGCACCGCAGTGCGCACAACCTGGAATCAGGTGGACTCGAGCCTTTTCTGGCAGGGCCCTCCCGTGCTGCACCTCAGCTGCAGGCAGATAGGTTCCGAAACCCGATTCCGGTTTAGGATTTAGGGTTTAGGGTGTGCTGTAGGTTTCTAGAGGAAGTTTGGCGATGTGTTGCCATCGTGACTCTGCTGATTCTCTCTCCGATTGTTCCTTGTGGTGTGCACTCATTACGTTTTATGGCGAGGTTGCTAGTAGCTTCACTGTCACTCTCTCATCGTCGCCCTCAGGAGACTACAGTTTCGGAGTTCTTCGCATTGATTGCTGTTGTTGTGAAGATTACAGAAGCCACTGGCTGACCCAGACCAAGGGCCGCTGTCATGGAACCCATACGGTGAAATCTCCGGTGTTGTTCACGTTCCCTCCTCCCTCTGGGAAATTGAATATGCAGACGACAGTTCTTCTCTCCTGTGTAGCACCTCCGCTAAACCGACTTTTTCATCTAGTTCAGCGTCATGGCCACGCTAGAGGCCTTGCCCTCAACCAAGATAAGTGTGAACATTCACGTATGCACTCAATGAAAAGATTTGTTACTCCGCCTCCTCCTCTAGACCTTGCAACTGTTATTTTTGTTCCGGGCTGAATCATGACCTTTCGCCTGTCCCTATTTCAGGTGAAGTAAAGTACCATGGTGTGTATGAAGACTCGCTTTCATCCAACCGCAAGAACCTTAATTATAGAGTCTTACAAGCAGTCACCACTTCCGAACTACTCCGTCCTCCCCTTTCTCATTCCGCCCTCCCTCCTTCCTGGAAACTCACTGGATGTCGTTCTGTAGTTCTCTCTAACCTTACCGATGCGGTGGACATCGCGCTTCTTTCACCGGCGCAGATCCAAGAAATGAGCACAGTACACTTTAAGTCGTTAAATCTCTTGCCGTGTATTCAAAATCAAGTCCTCCTTTTGCCATCGGTTTCTTGACCCATCCACTGCAGACTGCTCGAATGAATATCTAGCAGGTTTCGCCTTTTCAACGCGTCGCGTTCCCACACCCTCCCAGCTCTATTCGCAACAAAGACTCCAGCTACTGGGTCACCTGTACAGACATGTGGACATCCTTGAATATCAGACTACTTTCATGGGCCCGGACGCATATGGGCACATCTCCTCTCTTAAGAGACCAGGCCGCCCCCTCGCCGGCCCGAGGCAGAGTCATATGCCTCACAGAGGCAGCTCAACGCATTGACTTCATGTCAGCGCATGCGCCGCCGTCCCACTCCGACATCAATAATAAGTTTTTCTCGGTTCCTACAATCCAACAAATGTCTGCGGCACACGGAACCCGCTTCTCATGTGCGAATGGACAACACTCCTTTGTATCGTAACGTTCAGCCGTTTTGCCAGAACCGCGATAGATGGAGAGCTCTCATCCTCAAACCCCGCTCTACTGGGCATGCATAATCATAATTCCTAGTCGTCTTTTTTTGTTGCATCCAGTCGGTGCTGACTGGAAAGAGACAGCTGTGCCCTGCGCGCTGGAAAACAGAAGCAACGAAAGTAGGTGGACACAACCTAGAGTGTAAAGATGGAACCCAGAAGCCTTCAACCTTAAACCCCGTGACTTTCACCGATGCGCGACGATCGTGATGATCACCACCACCACGATGACTGCTATCACTACTAGACGACTGCCACTACTGCTACGATTACGGCGATGACTACGGCTTCGACGTCGGGAGTCGGGAGTTGTCTTCCGCTCATGTAGTTGGGCTTCTGCACTCTGGCAAGCCCGATCATATCCAGCCAAGGTTAATGTCATTGCTGTGCCATACGACCATGATGCAGGCCGGTTCTGTCCTTTCAAGGCATGCGAAGCAGGGTGGCGTGTTGCATAGCATGTGTTCAACATCGGGTCATTGTAACAGAGAGCCTCAAGAGACCATGTTCTACAACAATCCTCATCTTCATGACAAGCATGTCTGGATGTATGCATGTATACGGAGATACAGAGAGCGAGAGAGAGAGAGAGAGAGAGAGAGAAAAAAAAACAAAGAGCTTATAGACTTATAGGGTTTGGTGCCTGCCTGCAGCTGGATATTTCGACAGTTCTGTAGCTGCTACATCAAGATCTGCTGGCTTGGTTTCCCGGTCGTGCAGCTGTGGGCTGATAGAATTGCTTCACGTCCGGCTGAAAAAGTCTTCAAATTCAAACATCACGAATGCAAATTCAGAACAAAGTCAGTGTGGTTTGAAATTTGGATATGCTGACGACGGGCGAGAAGGAGTACATGTAAGATTCTCCAAAGGAAGAGTCCGTCGATCTGTACAATGAGGCCTTAAACCCTAAGCAGCAATTATGTCCTATGGCTCTGATAGAGATCGGAATCGTCTGTGATTAGTAATACTATGCTATCCTAGTTCCTGTATGGTTATCTAGGACCCGGAGTAGGCCCTTATTTCCTTTTTTAGGGTTGGGGCTCCCTTATAATCCCCTTAAAACCAAAAAGGGC
>CAJNDV010000570.1:13134-53234 GCA_905221635.1 Symbiodinium sp. CCMP2456
GGCTCATACTTAAAGGATCATGGGACTTAGCAAGTAGGGTTATAACTAAGGTAACTATACTTATAACCCCAATTAAGGGACTTATAACCTTACTTACTAAGTCCCATGATCCTTTAAGTAGGGTTTAGAGAAGGAAAGAGTTAAAGCTTTGGAAGCCAACACTGGCTTAGGGAGCAAACCTAGGGTGCAACCGGCGTCCTGCAGCGCTGTTGAGCACGCCTTTGGGAGTGCTTGCGGTTGAAAACCAGTCGTGTCTGTTTGGCTAGCAGACCGTTTCTACGAGATCGGAGTTACAACCTTTTCGGTAGGAGCTGGTGGTTCCGAGACTTGCCTCGCCGTCACCTTTCTCACATAAGTCCGTCCGCATGGAAAAGAGTTCGTTTAGTGTCCAGCTATACTGAACCTGCACTGATAGAAGTTGTTGGGATTGCAGACTTGATTCCTCATCCTACGGTCCTGCATGGCAAACCCCTTGTCTCAAGGGCCCGAGCTTCTGCTCAGCTACTCCGCCTCTTTTCTGTGCGGCTTGCAATGACGTTGCATTATCATGTTTTCGTGCATACCCAGTTCTGTTGTATTCTGATATGCAGCTTGCATTTTCTCACGAACTCGGCGTCTGATAGGATTACATGCGTACAGCCTGCGAGTCTGTTAAAACTTAACAGTTGTAACACCTCCTTCTCATTGCAAGTTTCGAATGCTGTGAAATTCCTGCATTCTTATGAGTCTTTCTGAGCTTACAGCGTTACACGTTGCTTGAGGCTCGTCATGTTTGTTCGAGTTTGCATTGAGCGTTTTTGCGGCGCTCCAGCTTTGCGCCAGACCTTGGCGATAGGTTTGTGTGGGAAGCTGTCCGCAGTGGTTCTGTAGGCATGACTTAGCATTTGTAGACCAAACAGGAACGAGCTTGAGGTTCGAAGGCGGCAGTTTTGCGTTGTGGGTCTGAAGCGGCCTTATATGTGTTGCAATGCATTGCAACACTGGCTTGTCAGAGTTCACTGGCTTGTTACAGTTCGTGAACCTGAGCATTTGCCGATCCCGCTTGGATTCTTACACAAAACCACATGATGATTCTAATGTAGGGGCCTAAATCATTACCAAAACTATGTTCGGGGTTCCTTATTATAATTATAGTAGAATGGGCCCCAAAACCCTATTCCAATTATTAAAGCCCCTATGCTAAACCCTTATAGAACCCTTATGGTAACCCTTCAAAGGAACCCTCTTCTAAGTACTAAGGCCCCTTTTTTTACACAGAACCAGACCAGCTTCTGAGCAAAAAGCTTCGTGCTTGGACCTTTTTGCTTTCATCATCCTTCAGCCAGACCGAAACTTAGGGGTACCTTCTTTTGGGGTCCTTATAACAAGGATCCTACTATTTAGGGTCCGACACTGAGCCACTTCCCCCCGGCCGACCCCAGACCTCTAAAACCGAAACCCTGGATCAACGTCGTTTCTGCAGGCCGGCGCTGTGATTCGCCTCGTGATCCTGGGCTTGTCCATGCGCCTTTGCCAGAATTTGGGCCTCAGGGCCTGTGGATGTGTGAAGCTGTCTGTCATCTGAAGCTCTGCTTTTTCGTCAGATTCCGGCTGCTGGTTTAGGGTTTAGGGTTTAGGGTTTAGGGTGTGCTTGCGATGCCACTTCCTGTTTCTGCTCGTTGCGAGCAGCGCCACACCTCCCACGTGACTCTGGTGCACTTGATAGAGACTTCTACGAGATGCACGGAGCGCGCGTGGGCGGCGAAGCGTTGAGCCTGCGGCAGGTATGGTGATGGTGCGTGTTGTGTATATGTACGTGTGAACATATATATATATATATACATATATATATATATATATATGCACCCCCCGTTCGGTGGGGCATTTGCAAACATGAGTCAGCCATGTATTATGGATGTTGTGTCAAAGGTCTGTGCCGAAAGCAACCTATATGTTTGCTTGAGCATCATGAGCAAGCACGAAGGAAATCGGACAGAAAAGGCTGGGAGAGCATGCCCACGCGGAAAGAAGCTAGGAATGACATAAGAACCATGTTTTGTCAGCCATGCCGGTGGTCGCGAGGAGCCGACATGCAGTAGTGAGCGAGTGGGGGCTATGACGAAGCAGGCTACTGCCGCTCACTATAACAAAGCGCTTTGCCCGGCAGGGGATCTTGCTGCAGCATCCCCGTGGCCACCCATGCAGATTTGGATAGTGACTATGTTTGGTTGGCTGCCGTTATCGTTTTACACACACACGTTCATTGAACGTCCACACGTTTATGCACAACAATGTCAGTGTTTTTGGTTTTGCAGTTTGTTACGCGAACTATGCTTAGTGTCCTCCTTAGTGTCCTCATATACGGAAGAAGCCGTAGTGTCAGATAGTGTCATTATACTTGTTAAGTTAAAATCTTAAATTAGTCTTCACACCACTACACAATGATTCATGCGCATCTGTCATATTAGCGGTCAATAGCAACAATGGTAGCAGCGCGTGACCCACTATGATATGTGTAGGTTTCGGTATTATTGCTGGAAGTATAGTCTTCATTGCCTTAAAAGAATCCGATCTCCGCTTCTTTTCTAGCCATGTCTAAACTGCTGCATAATCCGTTGTTCTATGTCGAACGCAAAAAATCAAATGCGGCTTTAGTGTTTAGCAATGTTGTTATCACATGTTTCTGCCATTACCATAGTTCCTGTTACTGTAGTTATTGTGTTTCATCAATGCTAACCGAATGAACCTGATGTCCATGCCGGCTTTGTGTATCATGTCTGGATCAACACTCATTGTGTCCAGGAATTTGGAGAAACCTCGGGAGCAAAAACCATAGCAAACCCTGAATTCAGGAACTCCTGGCTGGTGCGACACTGACCATCTTGAAAAGGACAAGGCAAACAACAGTCGTCATCAGAAATCCTCCACCCAAAACATGAACAAGTTCAACCCCTCCAAAGCCCCAAACGTTACACCTTTCAAGCCCGGATGACGATCATCCTCGGGGCCTGAAACCGGGAAAGTCCAGAAAGGCCCTGCTATGCCCTGGTTGGCGTGGGTGGTCTCTACCTCCACGGCAGCGACGTGTCCTCCAATGTCCTTGAGGTTCTGAGCTTTAGCAGTTAGCCCTTTTCTTGTCCATGGGGTGGGAAGGGGGGAGAGTTTGTGGCGGGATGTGGCGGGCTTTTTCTACCAGCTCCACAGGGAGAAACCGGTTCGAAATCTAGGAAGTCCGATATACAGCAGCGGAAGCATGACCGCGAAAGCCCTACAAGCCATATCGGCACGTATGAACCCTGGGCCAAACCTGGAAATGTTGATTTCACGTGTAGGACTTCGTCCTGGACCCCTGGATGGCCTTCGCGCGCCTCACGCTGGGATTGATGCCCCCCGGCCCCTGAGTGCATTCGGGGCGAGGGCGAGGGCTTTGGGGGTTGAGGGTCAAGGATAGTAGTAGTATGACTGACAAGTAGAGCAATCCTCTAAGGCAGAAAGGTAATTAAGCAGAACCAAATCAAAGTAGATGCAGTGCTAGTCTGAATTACTCCTAGCGTTAGATCGGCGTACTCGCAGTAGCATCCGACTTTGGAGAGGACCATGACTCAAAACTGGTGATGAGCACATGTGAGCACCACCACGTCATATGCGTCGTCATCTTCATCCTGGTGATGAAGATGGTCGTCATCACTATCATCGTCATCGTCAGTAACTCACCAGCATCACGACCATCACCGAGAATCCCATTATGTTTCGAGGAACTGCTGCTGCTACTGCTCCTGCTGCTACCACTATTGCTGGTAGCAATGGTACTGACATTTATTCGCGTAATCACACATAACAGTATTATTGGTGGCTTTAGCCGCTTTTACAACTATTGCTGCTCGTCTCATTCTGATCCCTGGCACCGCAAGGAATGTTGCTAAATTGGCAACAGCCGTCATCACTCTTCGCGAGGCCCACCGGGTAAGGTGTAAGCAGGTAGTCATCGCTGTTGCTTCTTGATTTGATGATGACGACGGTTTGTGTCCATTAGTGAAATAATTCCGATCGTGAGTGCGATTGTAGTTGTTGTAGTGCTGGACTGTCAACAGATGAAGAAGCTGGAGCGGTGAGCAATGCTCGACTGACAGCGACATCCAAACATTCCTCCAAGTGCTCTACAGAACTTAATGCAGTGGCCTCAGTATTTGGCCACAGTGTTCCGGCAAAGGCCCTTTGTACGATAAGCCTGTTTTAAGGATTTAACCCTGACTCATGCCGGCATTTTCGTGTTTTAATGCATTAGGTCCCATATCGCACTGAAACCAACACCAACAATGGAAGTACAACGCCACCCACACGACCAACCTTCTTGGGTTGCAAATGTAGGGATACTCTTTACAAATCTTGACATGAGCACTAAGACAGGAGCTGGACTAGCTTGAACGGTGTGTTGTCTTCCGCAAGGTACCTTCCCCTCCTTTTGGTCAGAGCGTCCTGTGGCTCCTCCTTCAAAAGGAGCTTCAGAACAGCCGCCTACATACGGGATACAGCACCCTGAATCATAGGACACAGGAGTAGCTGCAAAGCTGCTTTCAAGGCGTTGACGGCTTCCCTGGGCCCGTCGTGGCGACGCCGGGCCCTCGGCACGAAGCAAAAAGCCGAGAAGCGATGTCGATGTTGGGTAAAGTAGTGTTACTGTGCGTAGCCATGCTCTTGAGTGAGTGTTTGTAAAAGGTCGTTGCTCACAGAAACTCGGCCTCCTGGAAACAGCTGGCTCGGCGGGTTGGCCTCTGAGGGTCAGAGCTTGGGTGCCGCTCCTGGGACGCTCAGTCTCAGACATCTGCGCGGAAACTCTTCCCTAGAGCAAACCCCAGAGCACTGGAGCCCGAAGACCAAATCTATGTGCGTCTCTCAAGGACTGGGAGAAGGTGCCCATCGAGTGTTCGAAGGGTTTTTGGGCGGTTTTTTGGGGGGTTTTAGGGCTTGGCCCATGAAGGTTCGAAGAAACGCTTCGGGCTTTGCCGAGGCTTCCTCCGAAGCAGCCTCGGGCGCTCGGCCGCCGCAGCCGCCTCGCTGGCAGCGGGAGCAGGGGCGGCCCAGGCGAAGAGCCCATCCTCGAAGTATTCCGTGAGGGACCCCATAGAATCGAAGGGTTTCTTCCCAGCGGTGATCTCCTTTTGATGAACCTCTTTCTTTCTGAGATGGCTGCTTATGTCCCTGAAGTGGATTTTGGGGCTGCCGAGATCGCAAATGCAACAGTGAGGAAGCTTCATGGCGCAGACGAACTGACAACAACTCCTGCACACGTGAAGACTCAGCAATCCTGTGGGCTTTGAGAGTTCAGGGCACCCCAAACTGTACAGCCCCTACACCCAAAACCCTAACGACGGAATGCATAAATGCTTTCGGCCCAAGCGTGAGCAGGACTTCCTGTCCCCCTGAGTACCCCAAACAGTTTCAATTCGACACTTGCAGCAGCGATGCAAATCTTCGTGAAGACCTTGACTGGCAAGACCATTACCCTCGACGTTGAGGCCAGCGACACGATCGACAACGCTGCTTGGCATGTTTCGGTCCGTACACTTGCATTTAATTTCACAGATTGTCGAAACGGCCCTCCAGCACGGTTGCCACTCCCTTCCCTTTGCATGGGTGCCCTGAACAAATCTTGACATTCTGGTTCAGGATGCTTGCATGTCAGATAGCGGTGTAAAATATCTTGCTATCCCTGCAGATCCTTGTTCCAACGGCCGGCCCCGGAACAAGGTTTAGAGCTTGCAGGGATCAAAAACACATGGTTTAACCGGTTTAACAAGCGATGCATGCGGATTTACGTACCTACATACCTACATACGTCCATACCATCCCATATCATATCATACAGTACCATATTGTAATATCGTACACTCCAAACCAAACCACGTGAGATAAAAACATACCCAAAGCAACATAGCAAACATGACAAATCTAGCAGCTATAGCAAACAAGTGCACAAACAAACATTTGCCGACTCTACGGTTGGGATCCTGATGGCATTGCTGTTTGTGGCCTGCATCTGCTGGTGAGTCTCGTGATGCTGGGGCGCATCGGACTTTCGGGCAGAGACTTTGCAATTGCCCTTGTGGCATCGGCGACGACTGCATATACTGCACACCTTAAGATTTTCTCCGATGGCAAAGTCAGTACCGTGGCACGGTCCGTGCTGAACAGCCTCAAGAGCTCGTTGGAGGTGAGGCTTCGGTTATAAGGCTGGGGTTGAGCTTCAGTGTTTACCCAGCCCTCTTGTGTTTCGTGCCCTTGCTCCTCCCTTTTTGCACGCGCCGTTGGCCATGGCACTACGTATGGCTACGATGGACTACGTGATGATGGCAAACATCGTGGCGCTGGCTGCAATGGCGCCGCTGGTGATCAGGACTGCAAAGCTGCTTTGAATGGAAATGTTGTTGGGGCTACTTTGTCTTCGTGTGAGGTTGGACTCGTTGCAACGGGTTCCAGCTTTCGCTGACGAAGGCATTGGTGGCAACACCGCAGATAGGACAGATGCCGACCGCGATGATGTGGCAAGTGGTTTTGTGGATGGCCGTGCTATGGGCAGCGATCCTTGTGCTGTTGGGCATTTTAGCTCAGCTTTTGGCGCCTGCTGGTTTTGGGGCTCCGACTGCAATGCGCAATGGAGCCAGTACCGCTGGATCTAGTGTTCCTGCTTTTGGTATGCCTGACAGCAGTGCTGGGTGCGATTCGGTTGCTCCTCTTCATGGCGGAGGTCGTAGCGATTACAGTTTTGGCGGCTCGGCCCAACGACCTCATGCAGCAACTCAAGGCCCAGGTTTTGCAACATGCCAAGGAAGAGCAATCTCTACGATGGAGTACTCGCTTTCAGCATCGGCTTCACAGGCAGTGGAATGGTGGTGGGTGGCGATGATGATGTGGGCCGACGATTGGCCAGGTGAGCCGCTGCACACGGCAGTCTCCATCGAGGAGTTTGGTGAGATGCTAAAACGAGATAACTCACACTGTTTCGGCTGATGATGCTGTTCAGGCTTTGGACATGGTGGCTGCTTCGGGTAGTGCTTGTGCTACTCTGGTTTACACGGGCAAGGCTGCAAAGCTCGGGGAGATGGATGAGGACACCGTTGAATTTCAGCCAGTGACTTTTCTCATGCAAGGTGCCGGACCTCTTACTTGTTACCAGCGCGTGCTGCTGTGCTTTTGTCCTTCGGTGAGAGCCGTCCTAGGCTCCGCGCTTGCAAGCCAGTTGTTGTTCATCTCGATGCTGGTGGTAGTGCAAGTTGGGTTGTTAAGATTAGCATGCAGTGGATGTACGCTTGTGGCGAGTGGAAGCACCCTCAAACCACACCTTGGAAGTGCTTTCGCCGATGGGAGTACAGGCAACATTCAATTGTGTAAAATGTGCTTGGGAGAGAAATGCCAAAGAAGGTCAAAGCGAAGACCCAGGACACTTTCAAACCCCCCAGTGTGATACTGCAAGACGCTGACGAATATGCCACCGAGCCAGCTCGTGTTCACGAACTTTTGACGCATGCGTGGAGGCCGTTCTTACACAATGCAAGCGTTAAGGTTGAACCCTTTTTAGCGGAATATGCACCGGAGATGCAGCAAGCCCGTTGCAACATGAAATGCGCGCCCATCACATGCGATGGATTTATCAAGGTTCTCCTTTCCAAGAACCCGCGCACGAAAGGTGGTGCTGATGGCTGGCCTACTGCGGAGCTGCAGCGCATGCCAAAGTATGTCCACGCACGTTTTTTAGAGTTCATGTCTGCCCTTGAAAACAGTGCCACGCCGGGTTGGCCTCTGGGTCTTTGCTCAGTTATCACTGTCCTCCTTCCAAAGCCGGACGGGTCCACACGTCCCATTTCCCTCGTCTGTGCATGGCTATCGGCTTGGATGTCGGTGCGTTATAGACAAGCTTGCTTGTAGCTGCCTTCGTCTTCGAAGTGCGAGCTGTGTAGTCGCCCTACTCAAGCATGTGCGAGCAGCTTGGCCGCATGCGGTCACACCGTCGGTCGGGCGTGGGGCTGTGCACGGCCTTCCGGCCAACCAGCATGCATGCCAAATGAGACTACGGCAGGGCTAAAGTGCGTGGTGGGGCAGGGGAAAGGCTGCCCGGCGCAGGCTGAGTGCTTGACAGCACTAGCCCATCTCACGTGCGCAGGGAGAGGAGACCTGATGCATGTCCCTTCCAATGATGGTATGCTGAGTGAACTTGCAAACCTTCAGCCATGAATTGGCTATTGCAAGTGGTTGCTCCACAGCTCCATGGCGGTCTCAAGGGTCGGAGCATCTTGTCATCTGAGTTTCCACAAGCCGTCTCCCTGCAGACATGCCTTGAAGACGGTACGGCTGTTTTTGGTTTGAACCGTGACAGGAAAAAGTGCTTCGATTTGTTTAAATCTCAAGTAGTCTTCCCGGTGTTGCAAGCCCTCGGCTTGGATAGAAAGTTTGTGCGCCTCATCCAGGCAAGATACCAGTCAATGCGACGCATTCTAAGGTATGGTACATCCTTCGGCTGCTTCAGGGGTGTTCTATCTCTGCACTTGCGTGTAACTGCATGTTCGCTTTGCTTGCGAGGCGCATCAACCCCTTATGTCCGCGCGTAATGGGTTTCTTTTTAGATGATAGCAAGCTCAGGGCCAAACAGAGAGAGCTCGTTGAGCTGGATGAAGCGTGTCGCCAGTTCCAACTTTTTGATCAGTTGTCTGGTCAACCAATTAATGCCAAAAAGTGCGCCGGTTGGGGCGCTACACCTGAAGCTAGGAAAAACGTGTCGAAATCGGCTCCGCCTGAAGGTATGGTTGTTTTACAAGCTGCATCACTTGGTACGGTTCTCCGGACTAGCTGGACAGGTCATAAGAAATTTGCGAAAACTCGTTTTGAGCCAGCTTTTCGAAAGGTTAGGAGGATTGCACTTCTGTCTTATAGTAAAGAAGAAAAACCTGTTATAGTGGAGAGGTGCATTCTGCCTACCATTCTCCATGGTGTCATTCCCGCTTGCCCGTCTGAGGACATCCTTCGCCGCCTGCGTACTTCTATTCTTAGAATCACTTTTTCTTCGCAGCAACAACTTCGGGAGCCGCGTGTGCTCATGGCATGCGTTTTTCGCACCCACCGCTTGGACCCGCAGTCCGCAGTGGCACACACTGTTTTGTGCCAGCTCCGTGGCACGGTTATTAGTCGCGTCCCGGAGTGTGATTTGCTTTGGGATTTCCTCGGCTACGCCTGGCCCCATCTCCTGCATTCATGGTATCTTGATGCACCTTGGTGGGACCCCAGGTCGGGATAAAAGGTGGGCGTGGCAGCGCCCTGATGATGTTGATATCTCCTGTGGCCACATGCCTTGTTTCAACATGAGGTCCGCCGCTGTTTCAGGTACACGCTAGTACAAAACATTGCTAAGCTCAAGGACGCTGAAACATCCCTGTATTCCAGCTGTAACCCGTATTCTTCGGTGTAACGGTCGGGCTCTCTCCTGTTTGGTGCGAACTTTTGGCGATTTTGCCTTTCCAGTGTCCAGTGCCCAGTGCTGAACACACGCGAGGCTGCATTCGCCAGGTTTTCTCAGGGAGCACTCGCACGGCGGACTGATTGGTTGCGGCGAGTATCTGGGAAAGTGATGTTTGCTGCGGGTGCGGTATAGCGCGTGAGACACCAATACACATGGTTGAATGTCCCGCTTGGTCTCCACGTGGTGACTTAAGTCGTTAAGTTGTCCAATGTTCCTCCGAGCCTCGGTTTCGGACCTCGGCCTTTAGGTGTTCAGGGCTTTCGGCTGAGCCCGGTTGGTTCCGTGGTCGTCGGGAGAAACTCCTGCAGCTGCAGACAACGCTCGCTGGCAAATTTTGCCATCTGAGATCTTCACAGCGCGCAAGAGACCACCTCCCCGTGGTGCGCGTGGGCACCGTTGGCTACGCTAATGGTGTGCAGAGGTCTCCTAGCAACGCTTCTCCTGATGATAGGTCTGGGGCGACCTGTCATTCGGAACGAGCTCGACGTGCAAGCCTTCTACTTCGGCTTCTACTTTGTGAATTCCCTTTCTTATGGGCTTATGACATGGCTGGTCAAGCTCGGCCGGTTCCTCGGGGTTCTTCTCTGGGGTGCTATGGCTTGGCATGGCTCTCTCAGGCTGGTGATTCCGAAACTTCTGCGCAGACGACGTCAGGGGCAACTCAGGCTGCGATGGAAGAAGAAACAGTTGATGAGACGGCGGCTAGCTGGGGTTCAGATTGGCTGCTGGGGACCAGGAGTTCGTCGCCAAAGGCCGCGAGGCCGCTTGGCTTTTGCTTTTGCTGCTGACGTGGTGGATGGAAGGCGGCACTCATGGACGCGATGGAAGCGCAGGCGGCCTCGTGGGCGGCGCCGTTGCTTGGTGATTTGGCGCCCTTCGTTGCCAAGGCGGATGCATTTAGTACTTGCGCGGACGGGACGCGAGGACCCAGAACAGTGACGAAGAGCCGCAAAGGCCGAATCAAGATTCGATATGTTAGCGCGGGCGGGACGCAAAGACCCAGAAGAAACATCAAGAGCATTGAGTGCCGGATCAAGAGCCCTAGAGGCCGTAGGCTGGGGTTCAAAGGCGCAGGTTCAGGTCAGGATGATTTGGGGGTTTCGGTGTCTGGTCGGGTTTGCCTTCACTGTAGCCCTTCGGGGCTTAGAGCCCAGTCTTCCTGCGACCGTGGCTCTGCTAGCCATGGCAATGGTTGCGAGGCACCTACGCCAACGTCGACGGTGACCTCTACGAGCTTTGGGGCTGAGGCGATGCCTGTTGCAATGGGTTCCAGGTTTACCTCAGCACCAAAAGTATGCACAAATGGACCGATTTGCTGCTGCAATGGCGAAGTTTCTGGTGCCGCGGGTTCTTCCGAGCCTGCTTTTGGCACTTTTGGTTTTGATCCCATCGAGTTGAACGCTGATACCCCGACAGTTGTACAGCGCCCTCCGCGTTTGGAGGACGATCGGGACTCCGCTGCAGAACGCGATGGTGGACACGCCGCAGGGCTACTAGACTCTGCTTTTGATGGCGGTATTTCCAAGTTTGGTGGGGGGATGGACTGCTCCGAGGATTTCGGTGGGACTTCTCCACACAGCACGAATGGCCGTGCGCATCGAGCTGCTGGGCAAGTTGGCTCAGTTTTTGGCTCTTTTAGTCAGCTATGGGTGGATGGAGCCGAGGGCGCTTTAGCCGTGGGCTCAGAACAGCTGTTTTGTCGAGGCGGTGAGAAAAGTGGAGGACCGTTAGGGGCCGGTGGCGTTTTGGCCGATGTTGCTCCTCAGGATGTGCTTCTGCGGGGTGGCGGCGGCAATAGCAAGTTGTTGCAAGGACTTCAAGCAGTCCTTCAGAACTGCTGGGACGACGAGGAGGAGGATGACAATGCGGAGGATGACAATCCTGATGCATGGCTCCGCGATGCTTTGATGAAGCTGCTTGAGAGGAAGCCGCGCAATCTCCTTCAGGAACTTAAGAGCCTAGTCAAGCAAGCCACCCGAGCTGCTGCAGGCGGCGGAGTCCAGGGACAGGCTTCACGAGTTGGCCGTAAGGAGTGGACTTGGCAGGCCGATCATTCTTGGGATGGTTGGTGCCAGGATGCAAATGGCTGGTGGTATGAGGCCGATCATTTCTTGGGATGGTTGGTGCCAGGATGCAAATGGCTGGTGGTATGATGCGGGCACGTGGCTTGGTTATGACGCCGAGGCCGATGATGCTTGGGCCCCTTCGGTCGAGTCTTGGTGTTCTTCCACGTCGGCCACTACTCCATCTAGGACTGTTTCTGTGCGTGATGCAGGGTTCGGGCCACCAGTGTCGGAGTGGCAAGTTGTGACTCGCAAGAAAGGGCGTTCTGCTAAATCTGCCAAGTCTGCGGATTCCAGCTCGGGTTGGAAAGTCCAGAAGGAAGCATGGCAGGCTCCGGGAGGCATGGTGTGTAACCTGGTTGAGAGCGCCGATTCCTTAGCCCACCTGCTTGATGAAGTGTCGGGAGCGGCATGGTTGCTTGCGTACGGACTCTGCCGATGAAGCTATGCTTGCGAAGGATCTTGTCGAGGCGGCAATCAAGGACGATGACTTGCAAAGCTTGCGCATCGTTTTTCTGGGCCCAGCCGGAGCTCTGACTAAGGCTGGCTTGGAGTTCACTTCCATGACGATCCCTGGCCATGAGGCTGGTGCTCTGAGGCTCAAACGGTGTCCGGTTGTTGGAGTGGGGCCCGCAAAGACTCTTCTGAAACTTGGGACTCGCAATGCTGAGCCACTGTTGGTCACGAAGCCACCCCCTTCCTGGAGTGAAAGGAAGGCCGCTAGCTTTGTTTGCAGGTGTGAGTTTGATCAGCGTTTCAATCCGAAAGCCTGGAACGCGGTGTTCTCCGCGGCGGCTTCCGCCGCCCGCAAGTGGGCCATGAGTTGCGGTGTGCCGCCTGCTAGTATCCTCGATACCTTTGGGGCTAAGAAGGTCGGCGAGCATAGGGTGATGGTGATGATGCGATTGCTCAACTCGGAGGCTGTCGAAAAGCTGAGCCGTGCCTCAGGTGACACGCCGAGGCAGGGCATCGTTGGACCTTGGTTTGCTGACGTTGTTGGTGACAAGGCCTCGTTGGGCCTTCGGGTCCCAAAGAGGGTCCAGTGGATCTCGTGGACCCCCGAAGAGGATTGGCCCACCTACCTTGGTCGCATCCGTCAACAGGCGGGAACGGATGGGGTCGCGCTCGGCTCACATCAGCTGGGTATTCGGCTTGAGGCCAACGACCCTAGACTCGTGCCCAGGCCGGCGGTTTGGCGTTTGGTTGGAGCACGCAATAATTGGTGCGCCGGTGATATCACGGATTTGTTGGGCCAGTTGGGATTCCAGGATGTTGTGATCCAGCAGAAGCTTCGTAATCGAGGGGTTGTTTGGCTCTTTAAGGGCCTCCGCGCTGATTCCCTTGAAACGCTTCAGCGGGATATTGCTTGGGACGGGGCAGATGATATCAGCGAGGTTTCGGCGATCAAAGAAGCCAGGAGGAGGCAGGGCCCTGAGACGCAGCCTCTGAGGAATGGTCGGACTGATTCCTTTGTGATGCCCTCGCCTGTTGCCCTGGACAAACGCTCTCAACGGGGGAAGCGTCAGGATCGAAAGCATGAGGCCGAGCAGAAATCCCCTGTCGTTGAGGTTGCGTCCCGAAAGAGAGATAGTGTGCGCTTGACGTTGATCCCGCCTCTTCCATGGAGGTGGAGGCCGATGACTGGATGCCACCCGGGGCCACGGTCGTTGAAAATCCGGGCGAAGGTAACTGTTTATACCATTGCCTGGCCTTGCGCGAGAGCGTTCCCGGGAAGACAAGATCCCACAGGCAAGTGCGGCAGTGGATTGTCGCAGCCATGAAGGAACAAACTGAGGATCTTGAACCCATTTGGACGGGCCTTGGGCGACACAATGCTGATGGTAAACCGTCCAATCTTGATTGGGCGCAATATCTTGACGAGCAAGGCACTAATGGAGCGTGGGCTGGTGCGCTTGAGCTTCGCGCGTACAGCATCGTTTCGGACAGCAGGGTTTGGGTCATAACGAGCGCTGGGAAGTTGCACTTGATTAACGGCGATGGCAAGAAGCATGTTGTGTTGCGCTTTCAGACGGAAGGGCATTACACTCTAGTGCAGGGCGCGAAAGAAGAAGACCTGTGGACACGGGCCGTTGAGCTCAATGTCAAAGGTCGGGAGGCCCTGCTGGATCCGATGCGTGGCGGTGTCCCTGCTTTGTCCGACTTTGCTTCCGCGTGTGGCTCGGCGTCTCGTGCTCCCGCCGCGGCGTCTCGCACCAGGCAACGCCGCACCCCGTCGGACTTCGCATCTGAGAAAGGCGGCGCTGCTCCCCCTACTGCCACCAGGAGTTCGTCAAGCCGTCGCCAGGCTGCCCCTGCGTCGTTGGGTTTAGGTGCCTCCGGGGATTCTGGGGGTAGGTCTTGGTCTTCTCGGGGTTCTAGAGGTGAAGGGCAGGTCAAGCGCACTGCTCCTGCCGTTCCAGACCGCACTTCTCGCGCCGAGAGGTTGTCTCGAGGTAAACGCGCTAAACGCTGCACTTTGTCTGACTTCGCCACAGAGGCTGGCAGTGATGGCTTGAGGGGTCAGGCGAGCGTTGGGCTGCTTCGGTCAGGCACCAGGATAACGATGTTCAAGGCGCCGGCGATGATGAGGAGCCGCAGTCATGGGACTGCGATGTCTGCCACTGCATCATCAGGCCTGGGGTTCGCACGTCCCTGACGGCGATGCGGAACAACCACATCATTAGGGCCCACCCGAATGACCCGAATGTCCCCAAGTCCGCGTTTTCGCAGCTGTGGTGGGATAGGGCGAGCGAGGTCCCGATCCAGGATGTGCCTCAGGCGCTTCGTGTCTGGACTTGTAGCTATTGCCACAAAGGTATACGTGATGATCCTTCTCTGCCCGGGCATGTGGTGCAGGCGGCGGGGCGCAAGCACTTGTTGCGATGCACCGGTCGCAAGATCAGTTTGCGTGCCAACTTGACTCGGTGCTCCAAGCTCGGGCTTACTAGGCAGGTTGCAGGTGGGACCACCAGCACTAAGGCACGGGTCCAGCAGATGAAGGTTGAGGCTCTGCCGCAAGGGCCTGCTCGACACGAGGCTACGCATGTCATCTGTCCTTTCCCACAGCGTAGTCGCGGTACCAAGGCGCCGTTGCGACTCATACGGGGTGGATGCGCCAAGTGTGCCCGTCAGTTTGAGTACCTTTGCTGCCTGTAAGACGCGCTGTTACCCCGAGGAAAGAGCCAAACACCTGCGAGCCAATGTCTCGGTCTGGAGTACCGCCTTGGCGCTGCGAGCCTTTTGTCCGAGTTGGTGCGAGCGTGGGGTCTCACCTCGGCTGAGGCGATCAAGCTTGACCAGTGGGCCACCAAGCGTTTTCGCAAGGCCATGGACGGAGTGCCACCCTTGACTACGTCGCTGTGGCAACGCGACCTCTGTGCTGAAACATAGAGCCTAACCCTGGCCCTTGCAGTTTAACGTATCTCAACGTGAATGGGCTTGCCGGCGCCTTCAGGGCACGGAGGCACGCGTGGCACATGCTTTGAGTGCCCTCTGGAGTCACCAACGACGCTGGCTTCGATGGCAGGCCTGGACGGCAGCGGCCTCTTCCATCGTCACAGCTTCTGTCCCACCGGGAGACAGCTTCTCTCCTTTAGCCATGCTTGCGTTACTCGTGGCTCCGACAGCTGCGGTGAGTGCGGAGTGCCCGTTGGTTCGGCACACCCTGTTTGTTGATGACCGGGCGCTCACTTCTCCTGACACAGATGCCCTAACTCAGGCAGTTAGTTTGTGGGAACGCTGGAGCTCTGCCCTAGGCCCTAGGCTTGGTTGAAAGCCGCTCCAAGTTATCCTTGCTCCCACGCTGTAAGCGGCAGGCGGATGCGCTCCAGGCTACTACCTGGTCCGGCTTTCTTGTGAACAGTGTTCGTGTGCTTGGCATTGACTTCTGCCGCTGTCGGCCCTCGAGTGACCGACCCACCAACGGTGACAGGTGGGCTCAGGCGTGTGCTTTGGCTAAGGCGATCGCTGCGCTCCCGACTTCGAGTCCGTCTCAACGCCGCCTTTTTCGGGTTTTGGTTGTCCCTATTGAACCCTATTGGTTGTTTAAGCGCCCTGCCCGACGCACTCTTTCAGGGATTCAGGCCTCGTTTCGCAGACTCGCTGGGCATCAGCTGACGGGCTCTTCGCCCTTGCAGTCCCTACTGGACGGTCACAGCTGTGATGTGTCTTTCAACGTCGATTACACGATGCTCTCCCACTACCACAGGGTGATGATGCGGGGTTTCCTTGGACACTGGCCGGTCCGTCCGGGCCGTGGCACCTGGGTTGCGCGAATCCGCGCTGCAGGGTCGAGCAAGGCCCTTTCAGCTGGCACCATCCTGAGGTTGGTGCGTTGGCGTGGTCTCCCCTGGACAACGTTGGTCAGCGCAAGCGCGCTCAGCACCTCCTCAGGCAAGCTTGGCCGCGTAAGCTTTTCGGTGAGTTCCTCTGCAGTGATCGTCGTGATGCGAAGGCCCTCCGCAGTGCACCCTTTGTGTACTGTGAACGGCAGGTCAAGGAAGCTTGCAAGGTGTTCCAGACGGGCAGCTGTCACCATCGGGCTGTCCTTATTGGTGCTGCTGTCAGTCTCGCTGCTGGTTTTGTCAGATGGCAGGATCCTTGCCCTCTTTGCGGCGGAGGCGCCCCCACGTGGCATCATCTTGTTTGGCAGCAGACAGACAGGGAGTCTCGCGGCCCTCCTCTCTTCTGGAGGCGCAACTGGGATGGCCTACGATTGTTCGGGGCCGTTGGTCTGGTGTTGTGGCGGGCTTGATGGCGGGCGTGTGCGCCGCCACCCTGGTCAAAGCAGGAACCACATCCGACGCGCCCACCCAGAGATGCCCAAGGATGCTTTCAGCCAGCTCTGGACTGACCATAGCCTTGAGATGAAAGTGGAACCCTGCCCTCAGCAATTCCGCATTTGGACATGCAGCAAGTGTCATCATGGCATCCGTGACGAGCGTCGCCCGGAGTACCAGGTGCAGGCGACGGCTCGGAGACACTTGCTTGAATGCACGGGTCACCCGATGACTCGGCGCGCTAATCTTTAGCGGTGCTCCGAACAGCTGCTCACGCGACAACTGGCAGGGGGAACCGCGAATTCCCGCCTGACGAACCGACGGATCATGATGGACAGCTATGCACGTGGCAAACGCAAGCACCAGATCGTGGAGCTGGACCAGGTCCGGCTTGGGGTCGCTTTTCGAAAAAAATGTTTCTTGGGCGGTGTGCTCACAGTGTACGAAGTGCTTCATGCGTGAAGGGTCGCAGGGACTTGACAGTGACGGCGGCTGCCGATGTACACATGTTGTCCCCTCGGAACTTCAATGCCTAACCTTGGGCCTGTATCATACACCAGAAGCCTAAACGTGGGAGAATTGGTGGCGGTATCGCGGCACCTCGCCGTAGTTCTTGCGGAATGGTTCGCATGCATATTATATATATATATATGTACATACTTACGTAAATACGTGTAAGACCAACAAGCTTATGTATATCGCAACATGTACGGTACACGTTTATAAGTGTGTCAGATGTGTTTCGCAAACATGTGCCACACAAGGTCAAGGCAAAGATCCAGGACAAGGAAGGAATCCCTCCCGACCAGCAGCGCTTGATCTTCGCCGGCAAGCAGCTAGAGGACGGAAGGACACTTTCCGATTACAACATCCAGAAGGAATCCACCCTTCACTTGGTGTTGCGCTTGCGAGGTGGCCTCTAGAGCACCTGCTTGCAAGCATAGCGGCGTCCTGCACAGAGTCCCTACTAATTCCTTCCGTATCTGGCCTGTTAGAGACCTCATGTTTTAAGGCTTATGTTTTGCTGAAAGAAGCACTGAAGTCACGTGGACACGGACGGGGACCGAGCAGGTGAAGCTGTGCATTGAATTTTTGTCTCATAGACGGGCGATCTTTCAGACTTTACGAAGATATCGTTTGGACTTGGTAGTCGCAGTGGTAGGACATGGAGACCGCCTGGCAGGTTTGAGTCAGTTAAGGCTCGGTCGCGCTGCGCCGCGTTGTACAGATTTCAGCCTTAATCGTATGAGCTGGGCTCAGTTCTGCTCACGCAGTACTCGGCCAGAAACTTTGCTTGCCCATCATGCGGCAAAAAGTCGCCGTGCAGCCGTTGAGCCTTGCTATACGGCAAACACACCAAACCCTTAAGACATTACCCGCAGTGCTAGGCTTGATCCCTCCCTGACCCTAAGTGTCCAAGGGCTTCCTCACGTGCTTCAACAAAGACTCTCAGCCCCACCGGAGCCCAAACCCCAATCATTATTGCACTCAGTTTAGGCATTAGTCTGTGTGCTGGCGGCTCAGCTCGCCCAGGGTGCCGTCGCTTTCGATTCTGAGCCGATCTTGGACGGTTTAGGGTTTAGGGTTTTCAAGACAGTCGGGGCACTGCAGAGTGAACAGCATCGTCCCCACAAACAAACACGTAAACCACGGCACCTAAGCCCAAACAGCCCAAACCGCACGTCCTAAACCCCAAGCCTTCTGCACCCGAAAGTTGACAACATTTTGAGGCGCTGGGCTCCCTCTCCAAGGTGCTCTCCTTGCCGCTTGGTGCTGCGCTGTGCAACAAACCAAGCACACAACAGTAGTTTCTGCAGAGTTGTCCAAGAAGAGTGGTGGGTGGGGATGTGTGTTGTGTGTGTGTGTGTGATCGCGTGCGTGCTGGGCTCGTTGCTTTAGATGTTACTTTGGTGGTGCTTGTTTTGTGCTGAAGGTTTGTAGATAGTTCGGTCTTACGGCCGCTGAAGCTCGAGTTCCTCTTCCTGTGGCCGTACCTCCAGTAGTTGCACTGGCAGAGACCCAGTGAGTACGGTTGAAGCCCTCAACCCCAAGCTCGCTTCAGGACGCATCACATCCAAACGCCCCAAGCCCCTTCCAAGCCCGAACACAAACACTCAGCAACATGAAGAAGACCCTCGAGCAGGGCCTGGAAACCCGAACCTTCCAACCTTGAGCCCGACGCCCTGAACCCTAAACCCAAATTGCGAAACCCCATACTCCGGAGTTCTCTCTCTTTTAACCTCACTCCTCCACTGCCTCTGCCAAATGGGGGTTTCCGAAAATAGGGGACCCTAATATAGTACCCCAAATAATAGGATCCTTATTACAAGGACCCCAAAATAAGGTACCCCTAATTTTCGGAAACTCGCAAATCAAGGCTTGGCTGCACGCTGGGCGTGCTCTTCAGCCTTTGCCTCCCTGCGCTGCTCTACGCCTCACTGTCGGGAGACCCAAGAAAGAGGAGGGCACCAACACCATGAAGCCAGTGAGAACAATCAGGTGCAGAGACTAGCAAGAACAAGAGTAAGAACAAAAATAATGTGGATGGAGGAAATCTCTTCTGACGCGTGGCGGCGCGTCAGCAGTTGAAAAAACCTATAGGCTTCGCTGCCTTTCCCGCAGCTCGCAGTTGTCCACAAAGACGTGTTGATTTTACCGTGGTAGGCAACTCTCTAAAGCACGTCCCACAGTCCCACGCTGGGTCAAGCATAGCTCCTCACCGAGGTCAAGCAAGGTTCCCACTAGAGGTCAAACATAGCTCCCATGCTTCGCAAATGTGCCTGACCTGCCTGTTCCTTTTACCAAGGCTACGCGATGTGGCAGCCCTGAAGCAGCACAGCAAGAAGAGGCTAACTCTCTGGTTCAACATCGTTCTGTAGTGCTTTGTGTCGACGGCGCGCTTATTCCGACGACCCCACATACAGTAGCCATTTTTTTAGTTGGTTGGAGCTTCCGCCTGTGCTTGCCCTCAACGTAAGTAAGACACCTGCGAGTTTTTGGAAGTTCGTTGAACCACGAGGCCCATGATCCTTTCCGCCACAAGAGCATGCCCCAAGCCTCCATCGTAAACCTGCTGCAACGGGCAAGTTCCGTATCATGGCACCTGATTAGGCTCATCAAGCTTTCTGCACCTGACAGCACGTTTGCGCGCAAAGAAGACGTGCCACCGAAAATACACCAAATCGAGGACCCCAACTTAACCCACACAGCCCGAACCTGTAGGCCGACTCACCCGCGAAAGATCCTACAGACCCAGAGACTCCAATATCCCTTAATTCAGGAATATACCTTAAATCATAGTAGGATCCTTAATATGGTTTAAGGTATATTCCTTAATTATAAGGGATACTGGAGTCTCTGGGGAGATCATGGAGACCCGGCAGGGACCTCGAGGCGCCCCTGCTGCCCCGCCCCGAGCCGCAGCTGGGAGCGCCGCGGTGCAAGAGCGAATGCTTCTTTTGCTACGATCACGGCTGCTGTCAGGAGTGCTGCATTGCTACTTCTGTTTCATTTGGTGCTCTTACTAGGACCTTTAGTAGTCGTTTTGTGTTAAAGTTACATCTTGTTGTTGTCATCACGCTCATCCGTGCTGTGTTCTTGTTCGGCACCCGCATTCGGGTGCACATTGGGCATACGATTTTCCGGTGCACATGGAGTTCTTGCTTATGGTTGTGTTTTTTGGGGATCGCTGCCTATGATGACGACAACAGGCAGAGCAAAGGAAGCATTCGTACCACAGAAAGATCACAATGACAGCTTCTCAGGTGCTGACTTTGCCCAAGAAGCCAGCCGACTGGGCGTGCCAGTGGCTACTCGCCCGGTTGATGCTGCAGAAAGAGCTCCCGACCCCAAATCCAATTGCATTTGATTTCCCACCTGCCGTCGGTGCGAAGGACCATCAAGTTCCCCAAACTGCAACCTACGCAACAAGCTTAAAACTATGAACTGTACATCAGATGCTTACACTTCGGAACAACTAGGAGGCAATATGACGAGAGAAGTTTCACTCCAAACGTGTGCTCAATCTCCAACCAAGAAGCCGGCTTCTCAAGGCTACCACCACAAATTATTGGCTGTCCTTTCAAAGAGCCCCAGGAACCCGAAAGGTCGATTGCGGCCTGAAAAGTTAAGGATGTTGCTCACCCCTGTGCAAAGTACTGGGTTTCTGTTCGCAAGCTTGCCTGGGGTGCCCACAAGTGAATTGCGCAGAGAAGACATCAGATTTGTCCTGTTCATGAGGTGCGAGAGCCCCTGCGTAGACTCTTTTGCGGTAGCCACATAACCACTGACCACACTCCTAGCGTATTTCTGCTCTGCCGGATATACGAGCCTCAACCTTTGAAACCTAAACCCAAATCCTAAAAACCCTACAATGCTCTCTTCTACATGGTCTTCCTGCTTTGCAACTGAGGCTTCTTTGCGTTGCAGTCTTTGTTGGCGGACTGATCTTTGGAGGTGCGCTCGAAAGAACAAGGAACTGCGTAGGCAGGAGTTTTGTCAGGGTAGCTACACCTCTAATGTTGACGCCGCGGTTGAGGTACTTTATAGCTGCATTTATAACCTGCATAAGAGTACGTTTTAGACCCGCGAGCCTGCCGGAGGATTCCGCCGCTCCCCACAGAAAGCCCTAGTGGACTTTCGAACTTTTTTTACCATGAAGGAACCTCATGTCATGCAAGTTACTACAACAAGAATCATTTGCGGCCCCAAAGATTCATGTCCTTTGCAAACCGCAAGAGTCTGAAGCGTTGAAGCAGACCCCAGAGGCCGAAGCCCGAAAATCCCGGCGCCCATTGGTATGAAGGTCAGAAGCATGTGGGTAGTTGTCAAAATTATGGTACCTTTTGGGGTACCCTAAATAATAGGTGCCGTATTATATTAAGGACCCAAAAAGGGACCATCATTTTGACAACCATCCATGTAGAAATAGTGTAATTAGGCCTTGTAGGTCTTTTTCAGAGTAGAGCATCTCCCAAAACACTACTTTAATATTAGGTGCTGGCCCGAGACCGCCAAAGCCCTCGATACTTTCGGGGGTCTGACAAAGTGGCAATGAGGCCCCGAACTTTGGACCCTAAACCCTGTAGAAAACAGATTCTTGAGGCAGTCGGGGCTCCTAACACAACGAAACCCTGCCAGGGTCCTCAAAGGATCCCACAAATCGAACCCCCGAAAAGGTTCCCTTTTCCCATCTTCATTCCATTGCTAGACGATCTCTCGGAAGATTCTGGTTTTGTCTCGGTCCGGTGAAGAAGAAGTGCTTTCAGGAAAGCTCCTGGTGATTCCGGCCGTGCACCGTACATCCTAAACCTGGGCCTTCAACCAAGCCCTGAACCCTTTTAGGGTTTAGGGTTAGAAAGTCCGATGGACCTCTGTTGTTTAAGCTTGTGAAAACCCTATGCAACCATCCCTAGAAGGACCCTAAGCCCTAAACCCCTATACCCCTAAACCCCTAAACCCCTGAACCCCTGAACCCTGAACTCCTTAACCCTAAACCCCTTAACCCTAAACCCTATAACTATAAACCCTATTAAAACCCTAAGCCTCTTGACATCCTCGAAAGTCGGGGGGCTCTCCCTCGCTTTCTGCAGGCTTGGGCCTCGCCTCCTGGCTCCGCACCTGAGAGAAATGGGAGGAAAAAAAGAGGGGACTTAGGGTGTACCTTAACCCCAAATATCCTACCTTTTTAAGGACTTACATAAAGGGACTTAGGGTTTAGGGATTAAGGGTTTAGGGGTTTAGGGGTTTAGGGTTTAAGGGGTCTAGGGGTTTAGCGTTTAGGGTTTAGGGGTGTAGGGCAGTGTAGGGTGTAGTAATGTGCAGTGGGGCTTTAGGGGTTTCAGGGCCTTAAGGCTTAAGGTTTTGAGGCTTTGGATGTCAGGGGCTGGAGTCTAGGGAAGGAGCGGATTCAGTGTTGTTGGGTCCATGGGACTTTTCTTTGGCATCGAGCGCAGCTTGAGGATGTTCAGAATTTTGCAGGCGGCGGGGTTGGAGTTAGGTTAACACCCTTATGGCAACCTTTATGGTGACCTATCCATAGAGTAACCGCACTCGGAGGTGCTTCATCATCATACCATGGTAAGGAAAGCCCCAAACCCTAAACCCTAAACCCTAAACCCTAAGTGGATCAGCCCTTCATTACGAGGGGCACAGGACTTTCAGGGCTTCCTCGGACTTGCAGGGCGAGCCTTGCTTTAGAATGTGCAGTGTGCCAGAGCTGGGGGTTGTGCATACCGTCCTGGATTAGTGTAAGTTGTTTCTGCTTTCGAAGTGGCTGGAGGAGACTATGTGGGGTCTCAGAAAATAGGGGACCCTAATATAGTACCCTAAATAGTAGGATCCCTATGGTAACGATCCCAAAATACGGTACTCCTTATTTTCGGAAACTCCCATGTCTCGGAAAAATCCCTGCACAGTTGCAATTCGAGACCGGAGCTGGCCCAAAGCAGCGAGCCACAGGTGACCTGATTGGGAGAGGCTTCCAGGTGCCACACTCCGGACCCGGGCTTGTAGCACGCCGGTACTTATGCCTCACACTTCACCTCTGAGGTAAGAACGGCCATGAAGAGCAGAGACTAAGAAGCGACAGAGACTAAGAAGCGACAAAGCATCAGATACTCTCCGAAGTCGAGCTCCGAGCGATGGGCGACCAAGCGTGCTGTGCCCCGACTGCAAAGAAGCTCGACTTCCCATCATCATGTCCGAAGGTCATCGGAAGCATCGTCTCTGCCACTATCAAAACCCTGGTTGCTAGTCTTGCTACCGTGTCAGGAGCATGGCGACCACATCGGAGCGCATCAAGAACCTTGACCCCTGGCATTGTAGCTTTGAGTGCAGCGGTCGAATTTGATGATTTAAGGTTCAGGGTTTGTTAATGCTGACTTCTGGAGACACTGCTGGAATTGTTGAATCTAGCTTCCATCTTTCTGATGTGTTGCTGATGCAAGGCTAGACCTAACCAGCGAGCTTGCTGATAGCAGCTTGCTTCAAGAAGGATGCGAACGGATGCCAGTACGGCTGGACGCTTTGCATCTACTCGCGCCCCTAATGCCCAACCCCTAAGCCCTAATTTCTAAAGCACCGAAGCCGTGGAACCCTGAACCTTGTGTAGAAGCTCACTCCGAAGCGGCCGAGACCGCGCTCTAGCAACATCGCATCCCTTTCGTCACCAAACCAGCGTTGAAGAAATTGGGGTTTAGGGTTCGCCATACTTTTACAAGCATACTAGATCTGCCTGACATCTTGCTCATATCAAGATCACTGCCGATTGCGGGTGTCATGTTAAAAAAAGCACGCGGCCTCTAGACATGCACTTTATCTCGTGCGATCCAAAGTATCAGTGAGCCTTGACTTCTCCCGATGATCAGAAGACGGGCGATCGTTGCTATGGGCATTGTCATGATGATGATAAACGCTTGCTGAAACGCTGGCGACTTCTCGTGCTGCTTCAACCCCAGCACCAGCGCCACCTCCACCGTCACCTGGTGCAGTAGGAGCATGCCGATGCTTACCTAAGGACTGTTCGTCGTCTGTCTGGGTGACGAAGGACCAGCGCGAAGCAGGCCGTGAGCATGCAGTGTTTGATAGCAGCTTCAACGGTAGCCCAACTCGCCAGCCAGCACGAGAGCCCCTACGAAGGAGGCTTCACCGAAAGCTTTAGGAATTGCGCTGATCTGGTGTCCCACGGCCCATGGGGCTCACCCTACTTCCCTTCACCCAAAATCCACACCTAACTCTGCACACATCCGACAGAGGCCTCAAGTATCTGGTGGAGAAGCACGCAAGGCCGGGGCGGACAGGATCTTAGGTCAGACTTTCTCTTTAGGCTTCAAGAGTTTGGGTCTTTGCAAAGATTTGGATATTGAAGTGTTTTGTTGTGGTGCTCCGGCAGCCCAGGGCTGGAAGGAGTGGGGTTCATATCGCAACACCACCAGGTCTCAACAAACCATCCGACAGATCCAAGCTACGGCTTGTGTGCTGCTGCTGCGACAACGACGACAGCTACGACGGCTAGTGTTATGGCCATTGCGACAGCCATGGTTAGTTGATTGAGGAAAGCCGCAGCTCTACCTACTGCACATAATTTTCGCATCCGCCAATGCTATCCAGCTCAATCCAACAGTGGCAGCAGCACCTGTGGTGGAATTGGTGGTCGCCGTCCGCCTCATAGCAAGAGCGGAATCATCATCGATGTGGCGGTAGTCCCCGGTGTCGTCGCATTCGTCGTCGTGGTCGCCATCTTCGTCACCATCGTCAAAAGGCTAAGGGCCGGCGACATGCCAACATCCCTAAGCTGCGTGAAAGTTACATAGCTGTGCTCTGACTCTTCCACGGTAGCTAAGATGTTACGTTACTCGTAAGTCCCTCCATTCCCCGGGTTCCCTTGCTATTGGTCTTCTAGTTCCTGCCCTTGTTCACCATGCACTGACGAAACTGTCAGCGTCGCTAGCACGTCTGTCAAGGCAGGGTGCCGCCATCACCGCCCGCACCCTCTCCGGGCTGGTGGTCAACGCAGAGGCCGCTGCATAGACTGGTAGAAGTACTCCTTTCCAATTCCGGTTGTAACTCCTGCACCTTGGGCTATGATACCTTGAAGGCTACTAGACAGCATTCATCAATGTGTTTGCAGACTTTCTTGGATGTCTCAAGGGCACCTCGAAGAGCTCGGAGTTGGAATTGGTCGTAGCATGTTCCGTATGGCCAGCTCGGCATGACCGCAATTATCTTGGAAGTTGTAGCAGCCTTGCACCGGCAACAGTGGAAGACAGGATTGGTGTCACTAAACAGCAGCAGTCCAGAAGGTCAGAATACTGATTCACAGCGGCAACTCCCCAAAGCTCCGAACCATCAGTCAGAGCTGTCCCCACAGGAGGAGACAGCCCGCCACTTGGAAGCAGATAACGAAGAGTCCGGAACCGTCCCGAACCACTTCGAGGTTTTAGCAAAGGGAGTTTCGTGCAGTGGACGTCTTTGACGTAGGAGCCTTGCGTGTCATCTGCTTGACATTGGGATCCCCGTACTTCTGAAGGCCCAGTCAGAGGGCTTCTATGCCATAAGTTTTCCTGCCTCGCCCAGGCCAGGAAGCCGCGAAAAGCCAGTGGGGGCGCCCAGTCACCTCCAAGATCCTAGCAGCCTTTCGCGGAGTTTACAGCACGTCCTCCACAAAGTGGGTCGTTCTTCCAAACCCCTCTGGGTGCTGTTGCTTCTGCAAACCAAGCCCGAGAGTCCCTTTGGGATGTGGAAAGAGTACCCCTGCGACCCCGGGAAGCCGTCGAAATCGTGAGCTGCGGATGCTTTACCGCGGAGAGACCTGCTCTGCTGTCTCGTCTTTTCAAAGGACCGTCCTCGACGAATCCCTAAGAAACCCTCGACCCGAAAGGACGGGAGCCCCATTTAATGGCAACATTGCGTTGCTCCGTCCTTGGATGTTTGTCCGTGACGAGAGATCGTGAATCAAGGGGCGGACTGGCGACCGTACTGAGATGTACTAACAAAGAGCCAGGTGGTCAGTCTTACCCAGAAGCAGCACCTGGGCAGGAAGCGGCAGCGGGAAGGTGAGCTCAATGAGCTCGTCGAGGCATTCTGCAGACGGGTTGGTGGTCTAGGGGCCGGGGAGCTTACGCCCAGAGGTTGAGTTCGCGATGCATGTGAATACAGGTCAGTTTTGGGGGCTTCGGCGCGCATGCATGCCCTTGCCACATCTTGCCACCAAGCCTGTCGTTGCGAATAAGTGGGATACACCAGCCTTCCCAAAGCCTTGCTCGGAACTCTGCCCGAGACGACGGCCTTGTGAAGCCTCGCAACAGATCCTGCACCCGTTGTGATCCAAGCCTACATGGCGGCAGGAGATGGCGAAAGCCGACGGAGAGGCAATTGCGTCTTGCTTCGACGGGCTCGGGAGTTGGGGATGGAAGTCTTGCGTATCGGCTCTCAAGCACCATGCTGATCCCGCTGCGTCCCACGACACCGTCAGTTGTTGACTCAGCTCTGCGATGAACCGTGATCTCTGAGCCCTACAAAACCCTCAATCCGCTCACTTGACGACATGCAATGCCATTGCCCTCTACCTTGAGCGCAAGAGTCTCTGAGTGGTTGGGCTCTTGCAGCTCTGCCTGTAGGTGAAGGCCCCAACGACGTCCCTCTTCTCCGGTATCCGGCAGGCAGCACCCTGGGTGTTGTCTCAATCTCAACAATGCCACTACTGTGACTCCTCCCGCCTCCCACTGGTCCTACTGGTCCTACGACAGCTGCGAGTGCTAGCTGCAAACTGTAGTCTTCATGCGCTGAATGTTGATGAGTATTAGCGGATCCTCCACAGTCTTCTTGTTGGCAGATGTTGTCCGCAGAACCTCCAAACTTCGAGAAGCAACAGTCGTCTGCTTCGCCAGTCAGGGCCCTGAACAGGTTCGGCTCAGCATGGCATAAAGCCTGGTCTTGAAAATGTCGAGCCCAGACATCAACGAAGCTCCAAACCAGACATGCCTTTGAAGCCGTTTGGCCACAACGTTTAAGCAGCCTTCAACAATCCCTCAACCCCCTTGCAGCCCTCAAAAACTCTACAACCCAAGGCCCTCAAACCCGAAAGCCCTAGAACCCTCCGGCCATGGAGCACACTTGGAGGATCATGGGACGTAGTAAGTAGGGTTACAAGTCCCTTAATTGGGGTTATAAGTAAATATATGTATAGTTACCTTAATTATAGCCCTACTTACTAAGTCCCATGATCCTTTAAGCAAGCCGTCTCCGCAGGGCGCGGCCGATGCCAAGAAGAAGAAGCCGAGCGTCCTCGTCGTGTCCTCTGGGCTCTCTGCTATTAAGACAGGCCCCCAAGTTGTACGATCCTTACTATCATGGCCAGATACCTCTCAGTTTCAGAGACTACGACTTTTTGGACCTTTTGGGTTTTGGGGTGTCAAGGTTCAAGGGAGTGGATCCGAGTAACCTGAGGCCCTGAGTGACTGGCAATGGTGTCCACGGGGCTCCAAAACCCTTCAATCAAGGATGATCCCTTCAGGATCAATCGGCACCCCCAAAAATTATACTCATACTATAGTCGACTTCCGTGTGCGCTTAAACCGCAACAGCCTTGACATTCGACCCTGCAGCTCCAGGCCGAAGCCTCCAAAAGGACCTTATGTCTACCTCAAATCGGAGAGTTTTTTCACGTGCAAGTTTCGGGTGTCGTGAGGTGGTCAAGAAGCAGAAGGTGGAGGAGGCGGCTGGAGACGCAGCTGGTGAGGAGGCAGCTGCGGAGGAGGCTACCACTGCCGCCCCCGAGGCCTGGACTTGGCTTTCTTAGAGCTACTCGTGGTTTTCGGTCTCATGGGCCGATGCTGTTGCTTTGTGGGACTACACTTAGAGGGTCCGCACAGATGAGCATGCTCGGCAGAATTGCTGCTGCCACTAACCAGCATCACTGCTGCTGCAGGACTAGGAATTCGGGCTAGTACCACCACGACGACGCAGCAGGACCGCCACCACAACCACCACTGCTAATGCCACTACACACCTGCTACCACCACTTCTCCAACTAATCCTACTACCATCTGCAAATGCCTAGGCCCAAAATCTTGCCCCTACAACCCAGATCCCACACGCTACTAACAGCCGCAAGCCCAAAAGCCAGACCCCTCAGCCCTAAAAACCCTGCACAGTAAAACCCCAACAACTGCAAACCTCGAAATCCAAGAAGCCTAAAAAAACCCGAGAAAATCTAAAGCCCCAAACCCATCAACCTCGGCATCCAGGCCACAGGCCTCGGTCTCGGCGCCTACGACAGCGGCAGTGAAGAGGCAAGGGTAAGCGGGGGCTCTACTGGCATGGGGCTCCTAGCATTGGAGGCTCTCAAACCGATAGGGCTTTGGGTTTTTGAGTGTTGCGCTTTCGTGTTGTGGAGTCAGGTGTCTTGAAGGAGTGTATCGTGTTGGGTCCGTGTCTCTGGGCGTGTTAGAGTGGCTTCAAGGCTTGAGTAGAGTCCTGATAGTTTACGACATCCTTCGTTTAGCATCCCCATCTAGCTGCGGTGCTGTTATAGTTAAGTCTCGCTCTGATAGAAAACAACAGCAACAGTAAGACCATGGTCGCACAAGACAACGGGCTTGGCACATCACGAGCGGTGTGTTTCTCTCTTTTTATCACATCCTCTAGTCCCTTCTCGAGCGGCTTGCTCTGTTTTCCCAAATGACCGGATCCCGTTCGAGCGGTTTGCCCTATCCCTGTGGTCACGAGTATCCTGCTGAGTTTCTCCAGGAAAAGTCGTCGTCACTATGACTTGTGTCACGAAAAGCCCCTTGCCCCCAGGATGAGTCTGAAGAGACCTGAGTGCCATCCTCGGGGGGCCCGGCGTGCCCTTGCCCTTTGGTCCTTTGGGGCCCTTAGGGTTTGGGGATTTAGTCTTGCTGATAGGTGCTTCTATAGAGGGCTTGCTAAACGACTCATTATTAGGATTCTAAGATGCTTTCGCGGTTCAGAGTTGAGGGCCCTCACCGTGGGTCCATTCATCACTCTTTTTGCCTGCGTGTCTGTGCATGGCACCGCGGGAATCATGTTCAAGATGCTCTAGGCTCGCTTGAGATCCTGGGCTCAGAAATCGCCACCAAGGAGGAGGCCTGATGAGCCGGCGGAGGCTCAAAGGGGCCCCAGCGGTTTGGCAATGGCCACTGTACATAGTGATCGGCTCCCTCAGGCACGGCGAAAACGTGCATGAAAGGGAGTGGATAAAGGGATGAAGTGATGTCCCCCTACTGGACCCAGTTTGGAGTCTGCAGAGCGCCCTCCTGCAGTCTCGCGGGCTTCGCAGTCTGCATGACCCGGCACTGTGTCCAGGGTTGAGACGAGAGGCTGGGATCTGCTTGAAGAAGGCAACGGCACCTTTCGCGAGTCCGCGTAAATGGGCCGAGTTGGCGAGTGGGCCGCGTGCATCAGGCATTAACGAAGGAAGGAGGCCTGCAGGCCGGTAGATTGTAGCATGCGTGGAATGTCGATGGGGAAGAACCGGATTGTGACGCAGGCCTGTTACCCTCAAGCTTGTTCATACAATCGCTGTAGCTTCTCTCTTTCGACCATGGCGGCTGCAGATGTGCAACAGCAACCGCGAGACGAAGAGATGCAGACTTATACCCTGGTGCCTTGCCTGCACTCGCTGCGTACCGGATCGACGCAGAAAGGAAGAAGGCTTTCAAAGCCAGGCTTCAAGGCAGAAAGAGTACTACAAAGAGTGATCCACGACTGCCACGTCTCTCTCACAACTCTTTCAGCCACGGGTATCGTTGCAGCTTGGGCCAGCTTGGCCTTTGGATTCAGTACGAGTTTGGAAAAAGGTTCGTCAGTGTTTGAACTAGGCGACTAACGCGATGAAACGTTGCCACCACCCAACAATCGGAAGCACAACAACAGCACCGGTGGCCACAGCAACAACCTGCTGCTGCCTCTGCTACTGCTGCTGGATGTCGCCTCCGCCGGCGGTTGCGGTGGTCACAAACCGTCCGGTGGAGAGTGACACACAACACACGAAAACACGTGCAGTCAGAAGAGGAGCAGAAAGAAGGTGGGCAGCGCAAGGGTAAAACGAAATTGTTTTATCAGGTGAATCATGACAGCTGGAACCTCATGTCACTGCCCCCCCCCGCCCGGCCGTGCAACTTTCCCCAGTGTACCGGGACTGCTCTCAATGTAACTGCAAGGTTTCAGTACCTGACAGGAAGCTGAGAGCAACCTCCGTAAGATGCTGACTTCCGAAGACTGGGTCCCTTAGATATGTGTTGTCTTTATTGTAAAGATCCTGCAGCGCAGAATCTCTTCCTACGGTTTTGCTTATTCTGGGGAAAGTCACCTATGTCCAAGGAACATCAGACTGCGCCCACACTCGATCGGACAGAGTCGCAGGCTCGTCCACATTCTGGCCACCTTAATGTACAGAAGGGGTCATGGGTCGTTTGTAGAGCATAGGAGCCTGAACAGTGAACACTGTCACTCCTTGGGTAGTTCCTGCTGCTTACAGAAAGTCAGAACCCCCTCAAACCTCCTTGAATTCCAGGGGTATGTTCATGATTCACAGCGTCAGGAACTCGGGCTTTAAGGTTCACGGGGGGCCGTTTTGAATGCAAAAGGTGTCAGGGCTTGGTGCATCTTGGCTTAAGGCCGAAAGGGGTTTCACTCTTTCACTCAGCCTTTAGGCCCCTTCGAAATCATCTGAAGTCGCATGAAACCTTGTACGAGCTTTCGAACCACCGGAAACCCCAACCAGAAGGAGGTTCTCGTTGCAAAGCACCATTCTGGGGTAGTGGATTTTCGCTTTGAAAGTCAAGTCTGGAGAAGAAGGAGAAGAAGAAGAGCAGGAACAATCGCAGCGGCAGTTGCGAAGAACTATGTAGCACAAAGAAATCAGTGGCAGTAAGAATGCTGGCAACAAGAGAAGAAGAAGGAGCATAGCCATCAGTCTCAGTCAGCACGAGTGAACTCTGCAACAAGGCTCCCGAAGAGGCACACATTGAACTCCCTGGGTGGAACAAGTACGCAAAACCGTTGTTGGCGACTGCTTGAATACATACGAGCTGAAGAATTTCGAAGTAGTGGATCGGGGAGTCCAGTATTTCTGCTCATGATGGCTTCTGTTTCAAGGTGTACGCTGAACACGAAACGCGGAAGATCGTTTTCCGATCACCACTACAGTGACAAGGGCACATGCCATTTTCATGCAAGGGCATGGCTAACCTAGCACGGAGCTTGCACCTCGAGTGATGACATATTGCAGACAAGGATTCTGCAGAGCAGATTTGTCGTGTCACTTCGCCGTCCACCGTGTATCCTTTAGCAACCCTGAAGACCCAAGGCTACCGGAGCCCACACCCTGAAACCCTCAGCGGTCGATTTCCTTAAGTCAAAGCCCGCCCATGGAGTCTCGAAACTCCTTTGAGGAGGGCCTTGTGGGGCTGGGTGGTATGGGTCGTTCTCTCCTTTCGGGTCCGCTTCAGGATCGGGAATAGCAGAGTGACGCACTATTTTCGGATCCGAAATGGGGCCCTGATATGGGATTTCATGTCCGTAAATCAAACCCGAAGCCCTCAACCGTAACATACTACACTCCGCCCTAACTCTCCCACAGCTCCTGAAACACCTGCGATGGCCAGGTTGAGAAGCAGCTGAAGGCTCGATACTTCACCGAAGCCCCGAAATCCTAGGCCTCTACCCCAACATCCTAAGCGCTTAAGCCCCCTGCTAAACCCTGAATGTGCGAAGAACATGCTCATGCACCCAGCTGAACTTAGTAACTCGGGCTGTGGCCGTTGCGTCCAGTTTTCACCCCCTCGCATAAGACTGTTCCAGTGGAGGCTTCTTCCCAAGGCTGGCCCCTTCCGGATCTTTTTCGACATCAGCTGGCTCGTTAACTAACCAACGACCTGGCTAACTACCTACCTACTACCTGCTAAACTACCTACCGACCTACCTAATTACCTACCCACCTACTTACCCAGGAGTAGCAGTAGGGGTAGCAGTAGTAGAAGTAGTAGCAGCAGTAGTCGTGGTGGTCGGTAGCAGTAGCAGTAGTAGTACAAGCAGGAGTAGTAGCCCTAGTAGCAGCACTAGCAGTCGTCGCTAGCTAAGTTGATAGTTAGTTGTCGAGTGAGTGAGTCAGTTAGGTGCTTAGGGTTCGGTAGGTAGGTAGGAAGGTAGGTAGGAAGGAAGGTAGGTGGGTGGGAGGTAGATAGGCCGTAGATAGGTAGGTAGTAGACAGGTAGGTAGGCAGGAATGTGGATAGGCAGTTAGGTAGTGAGTTAAGCAGGTAGGTACTCCTGCTGCTGCTACTACTACTACTACCACCACCACCACCACTACTCTTACCAAGGCTGCTGGTCCTACCAGGACGACGACGACTACTATTGTTACTGTTTATATTACCATTATTTTTTTCAGTATCGTCATCATTATGATGATTCCCACGACTTTCGCGCCACATCAATCGCAGAGGTGCATCAGGTGCAGCAGCGGCTCGCCGGTCAGCAGCAGCCTGTCCGTGAGCTGCTGGCCGGAAGGGTGGTCTCTTTTTGTGGGACGGGTAGGGTTACTGGGGTTTCGGGCTTTGGACCAAGCTGGGTTTGGGAGTTCAGGCTTTAGGTCTTTGAGTGAAGAGGTTGTGGGAGTTTGGGTTTGTGCTGAAGGTTCAGAGTTCCAGGAATTCATTGGGCTTGGTGCATGCCTTAGGAACCTCACAGGGCGTTGGCGCTTGTGATCTGATTTGAAGCGCCGGCCTAACGGAGCCTCGCGCCTTGTTTGTTCTGGTGCAGGCTGCGGCCCGCTCCTCGGCCCCGAGTGGCGAAGCGCCTGCGGAGATGCTCGAGGAATCCCGCTCTATATATATATATATATATTATATTATATGATATAATATAATATAATATAATATAGTATAATATAATATAATATAAGATAATATAATATAATATAATATAATATAATATAATATAATATAATATAATGTAATATAATATGATATAATATAATATAATATAATATAATATAATATAATATAGACTTTTATTTCATAATGGTTCCTTTAAGGAACAGGTCCCAAAAAAAAGTATTAAAGTATGGTACTCCAAAGCCCAGGATCTGGGTTCCGGCCATGGTGCCTGGCTTAGGGTTCAGGGGTTTAGGAAAGTGTTTAAGGCGGCTTAGGGCTTTAGGGTTTAGGATTTGGGGTCGAGGGCTTAGGGTTCAGGGGTTCAGGAAAGTGTTGAGGCGGTTTAGGGTTTTGGATTTAGGGGTCTAGGGTTTAGGGTTTCGGGTTTTAGGGTTTAGGGTTTTAGGGTTTTAGGGTCGTAGGGTCTTGGAGTTCAGGGTTTAGGGTTTAGGGACTTTCCAGTGTAGGGTTGAGGGTATAGGAAAGTGTAGGGTTTAGTTTGGGGTTCACCAATAGTCTCTCGATTGTAGCTCCGTTTTGGGGTCACCTTCTAGGATCCTAAATTCCTATATTTGTAATTACTGGTTCAGCCAAAACAGGAACTACAATGGCAACTTTTGGTAATGTTTTAGGAATTTTATTGGGGTTTAAGGTTGACATGTATCCTCAAACATAAATGCGAATGCCTCAACACTGAGGGGTCCGTCTTGGGCTGGCCATGTTGGGTACAAATCGGTGCAAATTAACTAATAACTATTACCAAACGATGGAGATGAAAGTATTGTGTACGTATGCCCTTTTATTCAGCTGCTATTAACATTGAATGCTTCTTAGGTTGGTTTATGTATTGAAGTCCCTACTTCGCCAACAAGCCAGGGAAATAAAAGGTTAAACTTTCAGATTACTACTAAACTATAAGAACCCAAAAAGTTTATAAAGGTTGGGTATTGAGGAACTAAGAAGTATTAACCCCAAACATGGACCACTGAGTGCTGCACCCTAACATCCCCACCACACGTCCTTGCAACTCCGCGGCGCTACGGGCAGCTTAGGGTTTAGGGTTTAGGGTTTAGGGTTTAGGGTTTGGGGTACACCTAAAATAACAAGGGCATACGAGTACCAATTATTCAGACCTCTATATGGGCAGCTCTCTCATTAAGGTCCCTGTTTGGGTCTCCCACATGATCCGGTACCCTAAAACGGACCCTAATTTCGAGAACTACCCATCTACAACCATTTGTAGGACCCTTATACCGTATAGAAACCCTTATAGACAGCTCACTTTAAGGAACCGTAAAAGGGCCCTCGTACCAGAACCGGACGGCTCCTCTGCTTTGCGTATTTAATTCGGGCCTCGCCAGGCACTCGAGTGCGCATGTGAAGGTGAACCATAAAACCCACACCCCAAAAGCCATCTGAAAGACCGCATATATATACATATATATATGTATATATATATATATATTGGTTTCTATTTATTTATTTATTTTTTTGATTTATTTTTCTATATTTGTATACACATGTGAAAAATATTATGTACAGGTATGTATGCGTGTATATATATATATATGTATATGTGCCAGGGTAAAGGTCTGGATGCACTGCGGGCTTATAGTGCCTCGAGGTTTCACCGCGAGCGGAACGGAACGGAACTTGAAATCGAGACGCTGCGGAGCGGTCAAGAAGCTTCAGTAATGTAGGGGCCTTGATAATTAGAATGGGGTTTTGGGGCCCATTATACTTTAATGGTAATAAGGAGCCCCCAAAGTGACGTAGGTAATGATTTAGGCCCCCATCTCAGGCTTTAGGGTTCCTGCTTTAGGGCTGAAGAGTTTAGAGCAAGAAGGAGGGTCTTCGGTGCTTGTAGGGACTATGGGTTTAGGGCTTAGGGGTTTCAGGGTTTAGGGTTTAGGGGTTTAGGGTTTAGGGTTTAGATAGGGGTTGCAGGGTTTAGGGTTTTAGGTGCCTGAAAACCATGCCCGGCAAGAGCTTCAGAACCCAATCTCGTCTTCTCGTCCACCGTGGAGCTACAGATGAACCCCATGTGTTGTAGAACTGTTTCATGCATATCTGGATATATATATATGTATTTCTATGCACGGTATGCTGTTGTTTGCATGCATATATGCATACACAACATACTGAGATTGAGAGTGACAGAGAGAGAGAGAGAGAGAGAGATAGAGAGTGCTGCAGGTGGGGTGCTCCAATGGAGGCGATTGGGAGAATTCCTCATGTAGCTGACTTCAGCAATCGAAACTAGGGATGCATTACTGGAAGTTGCAGGGCTCGGGGCTCTTCAACTATGGCATGTCAGGGTTCTACATTCGGGTTGACAATTGAATGAACCCCTATACCTTAAACCCTAAACCCTAAACTTGCCTTTCGGAACGTCGAGGTTAAGGCTCGTGCTCGAAGATGGCGTCGTCTCGGAGATGTTTTGCACTCGCCCGCCGTGAAACTGCCAACGGCAACGGAGGAAGAAGCGAATTCACCATGGCCTGACCGGCACCAGAGACCTCCTCCATCGTGAACAAGTACTTGAGGGTTTAGGGCCAAGGGGTTCACAGCTTTTGGAGAAGGGCGTTCTGGGCTATTGCGGGGCTGGTCGATGGCAAGCTTTGCACCTCAGTCTGGGTTGTTCATAACTAGTTATGCTAAGTTGGCTATCTTGATTTTCAATCCGACTGACTACCTCGCCCAGCGCTTTCAGAACGCGATTCTAAATCAATCAGGCCCTGGCGATTGCGAGGGGAGGATCTACACGCGTCATGGAAGAGGAGTAGGGCTGCCGCGCTGCCAGTGACCCAAGCAGTAAAGCCTTCTTCAGTTCAAGATACTTTGAGCAAGACTTCCTACATTATCATATTCGGCTCGCTACAATATAGGATGTAGGGGAGATCCCTTTCACCAGAAGATTTTCGCATTGGGATCTCTGGAAAGCAGCCTTTCTCTTTGAGAGAAGCTCAGGTGGCTGAGGCCTCTCCGGCCCTCCTGCGCCAGGGAGTTTCAAGAAGACCGCAATTTGGGGCATCGTGGTTGGTTTAGGGTTTAGGGTTTAGGTTTTAGGGTTTACGGGCATCGTGGTTAAAAGTTCTCGAAGGATTCCTTTCAGGGTTCTATGAAGGCTCAAAAACGGTTTCCAAAACGGTTCTACAGGGCTCTGTACAGGATCAAGAAGGGTTCCACCAGGGTTCTGTACAGGATCAAGAAGGGTGCAACAAGGTTTCCACAAGGGTTCTACAATGGCTTGTGCGGGGCCTTATTGGGAGGTTAGGGGCTTTCGGGTACTATCCTGCTCTCAAAACCCTCGTATCCGCCAAAGAACAAGATGATGCACGTCGGTGCAAGGGCTTCTCTGGTGTCCAGAGACCCCCAAACCCGCTCAATTAAGCAAGAAAACCTGAACTTATGGAGGCATCCTGCATATGAAGTTCGGGAAAATTCCCGTCAATCAAGGGCTTTCGGCAGTCTCTGGGTACTATAGGGCTACATCCGTTGCATCGCCGGTCTCACAGGTTGAAAAGAGCTTTGGGTTTTGCTACACAGGTGTTTCGGCATAGGGTGTGAAAGGCAACTCAAGACGAACGGAAGCTGGGCTATGCTTCGGAATACCTTATATACACTCCTCTAGAGTTTACGTTGGGTGAAAATATTATATATGCATATATATATATATATATATCTCTCTCTCTCTCTCTCTCTGTATATTGTAGAGATAGACAGATAAATAGATAAATAGGTAAATAGATAGAAAATTAGATAGCCAGACAGACAGACAGATAGACAGATATATAGACAGAGAGATAGAGAGAGAGAAATCTATATATTATATATAATATATACATAACTGTTACATACGCGTATAACCAGATTTGGCACCACATGAACCTGTGCCTCGAAAAAATGGAAATCCCGACTTGAGACCTGTACATGACCTCCTTATTTCCGTGGATTCTTATGTGACTGTTTTTGGGGTTTGGGGTTGAGGGTCCAGGTTTCGGCTGATGAGTACAGTAACGATTACATTGAGTTTTCGGGTAATACTTTTATCCAAAAATCTCTGCGTGGATTCTACTGTTACCATAGTTATGCAAACCTCTAGGTTAATGTCTGTCTTGCGCCCCTCTCCCAGCACGCAACCTACCTTGAATCACCCCAACCGAAAGGTAACCGCGATTGATCTCGGTGGCGTGGCTGAAGCATGAAATCGGTGTAGACTTGAGCCGTCTGAGAGCTCACTGCTTCTGCAAGACAGAACCCCAACCAAACATGCAATAAGAGCTCTACGAGCAACACGGGCAAATGATGTCAGAAACCGCTCCACCTTCTTAATCCCTGTCCGGGCCTGCACCTGGCTAGGTCTAGGTTGGGCTGCTCCCGCCAACGAGCCTCAGTAGCCGTGCTCTACAACTGGAGGTTTAGGGTTTAGGGTTTCTGGTTTAGGGTAGCAGCATTTTGTAGTGGAAGGGGTACTTCAAACTGAAGGAATTGCCACGCATCTATGATTGTTCGATGGCACAACGTCTGTGCCGAAACTTCCTGCCTCTCATAACTCCATGATTTGTGCAGTTTGCTCAGGCTCTTGAACGAGGAGGGATAATCTTCATTCAAAAAAGATTCAATGTTTCGCACCTATCCTGGAAATGTCTCAGCCTAAAATAAGGCTCGGCGTTTGCAGGTTTCTCTACTACTGCTTCTAAAAAGTACTTCCTTGCACAGTGATTGTTGTTTGCCAGAGGTAACCTCCTAATGTCAGAAGTCAGAAGCCTACCGATGAGGTGCGGGCGTCGCGGGCGGTGGAGGCACCACGGCTCGCCGGCGAGGAGAGGTCTGGCCGTTTATGGCTTGGGGATTCGGGTTTAGGGCTCAGCAGTTTCGGGTCGACAGTTCGACAGTCTCTGGTCGAGCACGCCAGTTCGACTTCGAAAAATACCCACCCACCAAAAGACTCCCAAAACATTAAGACATGAATTCATCACTACATACAGCTTAGTTCTAGACTCTCACTCCGGACGAACACCCTTTGCCTCCTTGCACAACAATCGAAGAAGCCGCGACGTATTCGTTTCATAATCAGATCACCAGTGACATATTCCAGGCGGCGAGTGTCATGACCTTTCATTTCCGGACTCAACATCTCTCAACTTTCTACGGAGCGAGCTCCTATTCCAAGCCTCAAATTATTTTCGTACAGAGCCGACTCGCTGAGGCCGACAGCATAAGGCCGAAACGTTAAGCCAAAATCTTAAGGCCGAAACCCCAAGGCCGAAACCTTAAAGGCAAAACCTTTAAGGCCCAAACCCTAAGGTTTAGGGTTTTAGACGTCAGAGTTTAGTTTCTACGGTTGAAGATTTGTACCGGCTTCTGCATTTAAAGCTTGAGGGGTTTGAGTTCAAACGGAATAAAGGTTCCTGGCATCGAAGCTGTACTGTACAACGACTTTAAGGCTCCAAGCAGTCATCTGGGGTTCTGTTGTAGGGTTTCATGAAGACTTTGGCGGCTTCCTTGCAGAATTTCCTACGAGCGTTGCAAGGGTTTCTAGATTCCCGTCCCACTCGAAACAAGCTCGAACCGGGCTACTAAAACGCCAAGTAGCCTACATGTCTCCGCCTTGAACCGTCGAAACACCACCCTCACCGTTGTCATGGCTTTGGCTGTGTGTGTTAACAAGCGAAGCAGGGTTTTTGTACTATAGAGTGCGGAGGCTGAGAACCCCGATAAGCGTTAAGGTGATGTGAAGGCCGGACAACTTAGGCGTAGTTGGGAAGCTTGCCTAAAACATTACGTGCCGGCCAATGCAGAAATGAGTTGATAGTGGCGATGGCGATGATGGTGGGCCTGCTTCATTTTTGCGCCCGACGCACCAGCAAGCTAGAACTTCGGATTTGTTAACGTCCTCTGTGCATGCAGGAGCCAAGTCCAAGCGGTGCATCCACAAAACATAGGATTTGAACCAACGGCTCTCCCAACCTGGAACGCAAAAACCTTCGACCACCTTATTCGTTGTTAATCAAGCATTATTTTGCTATGTTGAAGTGTATAGCTAGAATTTGTTCAACGACTTCCTGACACTGGATTGAAGTCCCGTCTGGATCTCTGTGGCTTCATCGCTAAACCAGAATCGATCGAGACTTGCTTCCAGTGACTTCTACGTCTGAAGGTGACCACCGGCGGCCTTCGGGTCGGGTCCAGGTCAGGGTTTAGGGTTTAGGGTTTAGGGCTTAGGGTTTAGGGTTAGGGTTTAGGGTCTCAGCCAAACAAAAACTCATAGATGCACAACAATGATCGCGACAGCACTCGCATCATCAAAACCGGCCAAGGGATGACAACAAGGTCCGGGTAGTGCTGTCGTATCAGTGCGGACTGTGAATGTTTGGCATTTCAAGGCGTCCATCAATATCACCAGAATCCGACAACAGTGCAAGCAACATCGCAGAGACCCAAACGTCGCGGTAAAATGGATCTGCCGCCCACGCCTTGTTTTGCGAACACAAAAAGCCCAAATCCTGGACCTGTGCACATAGAAGGCAGTCTCCTTACTGAACCCAAGCCGACATTACCGCCGCCTGCTGGGCTACTGCCGTTGCCGCTGTTCCTGCTGGTGTTACTACTCCTACCACCTGCTGGTGCGATTGTTACCATTAGTGTATTCGTCTTCCTGAATCCAGTTCAGTACTTCGAATATCGTTGCCGTTCCATTCTTCCCATGACTGCTATGACGCATGCTGTGCAGAATGCAGCATGCATGCCTACCAAAAGCTGGTCGACTTTCTGCGCACAGCTACACACCGGACGTGGCAGTTTCAGACCTAAAGGAGCAGGGCAGTTGGATCCCTACTAACGACCTCTCAGTGTTTTGAAGTACCAACACAACCCCCTTGTAATATCGAAAAACTTCACAAAAATGGCATTGACATCCCATAATCCCTGACTTAACCCGTAAACCTTCCAGAAAACCTCAAGCCTGAACCCTAAATCACAATGCCTACAAGAAAGGGGGGTAGTTCTCTAAATTAGGTCCCTTCTAGGGCCCTTTCCAAAAGGGTGCCGTACTTTAACGGGGACGTAAAGAGGGACTCTAACTTAGAGAACTACCCAAAGTGCCTTCCTTTCCTCTTCCAGGGCGGCCGCTAGGGGCTGCCAGCGAGGAGGGGAAGCACCTCCAATGCCGGGCATAGAGGCCCTGAAACTTCGGACCAAACGGCCCTAAACCCTAAAACCCACTAAACGGCCCTAAACCCTAAAGCGGCTCAGGGCAGGTTTCAGGCTTTAGGATTCGTCTTCAGGGTTTCAGGTTTCGGGTATAATCGGGTTCGGAGGAGACCTGGCAAGTAGGATTGTAGCGGGTTTAGGGTATCTTAGGGTTTAGG